>JAABOM020124498.1:0-22046 GCA_011800125.2 Solanum clarkiae | reverse complement strand
ATTAATTTAGTGCAGAAATTAAGAAACAGTAAATAATACAAATAATTTTACTAAATCACCTTTTGGAGATAACAATTATACTGTCTTGAAAAATATAACAAGAAAATAACTACTATAATTAATAGTAAGGGTAAATATTAAGTTCGAAATTATCTTTTGATTTCATGAAGTGGACAAGTATTGTTGAACATCTCAAAATAGTATAGTAAACAAGTAAAGATGGACGGAGGGAGTAATAGTAACATTAATATTATGTCATATTGTCCGGTTGTTATTTATTTTAATATGTTTAAACTATAATTTAATTTAAAATTTTATTGAAAAAATATAAGAATAACAATGTGGGGGCCCGGCAAGGCCCGTGGGCCACGTACAAATGGGTTGAGCTAGCTATTTTCTAGACCATAAGAAATAGAGACCAGTCCGCCCTGACTTGTCAAATTCCAAAGCCTGTAAGGACTAGACTGGATGAGGTGGGCCGAACCGTATTGATAATGCAAATTATAATCTAAAACTAGAAAGATCAACCTTAAAGATTACAAAACAAAATTTCAAACTTCTAAAATTAAAAATTAAAATTTAATCAAACCAAACCAAACTAAAAAGTTTTGATTTTCTATTAGTTCAATTTTTTGATTTTCCGTGAATACCCTCACTAAGAACTATATTCAGCTTTTAGTTTATCCTTTTTGTTGTATATACATGTATGCAAGCTTTGTGAATATAGTTTTCGATATGAGTCGGCTAAATTCAATCGTGCTAGCTGACATGAGCTTTGAAATTTGACTAATAGGTTAGGTTGATCCATTATTTTGATGGACAAGAAAACATCAAGCTGAATCAATCACTATGTGGATTGCAAACCGCATCGGGTCAATCCACTTTTCTTTTTTTCAAAAAAATAAATAATAATATTTTTTAATCTAATCTAATTTTAAAATGTTAACATACATATCTACAAGACAATATTACATGGTGATACTATGCAAATATCACATGCATGTATAATTGTACAAGAAAATGATCATGGATGACATAAAGTTTTCGTAAAATTAAATAACTTTGGACATGATACTACTCGAATTAAATAGAGATATTAATAAGCAAATAAAATTGTTAATGTGTAATAATATAACTAGCTAAATTGAAATATTAACTATGGTAACATTTATATAGGATAGTTTAAGTAGATTTTATATTTTGATTCCTCTTGTGATTATTTACTTTTAGTATTTTATTTTATTTTAATTTTTTTATCTGGTTCACGTATCAATCCAACCCACATTGCTCAAGCTTCACCAGCCAATGAACTTACTCACATTGGGTTAAAAAACTTTATTCTTAAATGAGCTTAAAAATTTTTAGTCCAACTTTATCAAATCAACACTTGAATTGAGTCGGGCCGAACTAAATCAACAAACTTGACCCATATTGATGATTCAATTTATGACCTGAAAAATGACAAGATAATTTTAGTACATCAGATTTTAAACATCTTACAATAAAATGTAAATAATAAGCACTAATAAATTTGTTTCCATCCTCACCTTCCAAAATTTTAGTCAAATTCCTTTTGTCAATTATTACACATATTCAAAAGTTAAAAATCTAAAGTTAAAAGTCAAAAATCAATCACCAACATATTCAACAATAAGGTAAGCTGTTTATTGCACCACCTATATATATGTCACATGATATCTAGTACATTCACATACAAATCAAATTAAGAAAAAATCATAACATATAGAAAATGGAGAAGATAACAAAAATTGTGTTCTGTCTTACTTTCTTGTTCATTTTGTAAGGTAAGGTTTCTCTATATTCTCTCTTTAATTTATTCTTTAATAAAAGTCTTTCTTTATCATTTAAGATATAGAATAAATTGAATATAGTAATATTTGTATAATATTTGTAATTACGTTGAGTTATAGTTTTATTACTTTGAAAGTTCATAATATTTGTTGTGCAAATTTATAATTACTTTGAATAAAACATAAAAAATAAATGAAGAGAAGTACTTTAATTATGGTCACATCAGATTTACGAGAAAAAAATGAGATCATTTATTACCCCATAAATATATATTTATTATTTATTTTTAGAACAAAAAATTTAAAATCATTTAATTAATATATATCATAGTAAACTTTATCAATATTAATAATATTATCATGCATTTATTTCATATTAGTGAGACTAATTTAATGCCATTTAATTAACAACACTTTTTTTTTTAAAAAAAATTATGAGTAAATATTGAACCCATACACGGCACGAATTTTTCGTAATTAGTGCTATCACGTAAATGGAATCTCTAAATGATAAAATTCTTAAGTATATAAATAACTTCTTAAAGCGATAAAAATATAAATTTGATTCCATTCCCAATATAACACAAAGAAATCAATTAATTTCCCTTTTTTGCTTAGTATACATTTATTTTACCATTTTTGAAGTGCATCAAACTAGGTAAATCATTATTGGACCATCTATATATTTCTATCTAGAACTAGAACATATGTTGTGCACATTCTTATACAAAATAAAAGAAAAACTATCACTCAAATATTATAGAAAAAATGGAGAAGTCATCGGGCATCTTATTCTCTCTTATTTTTGTGTTCATTTTGTTAGGTTAGATTTTGTTCATTTTTCTCTCTTGTTTTTCTAAAGGAGGTGTTTGATGGGAGAAATATATTTTTAAGAAATTATTTTCAATTTTTTCATGTTTGTCGTTCAAAATTTTTTGAAAAAAATATTTTTTAGGAAAAGAAATTCCTTCAAAATTAAAAATTATTTATTGAAGCTCTGAACTAGATGAGAGTAGAGATTTGTTCCTCTTCGGACAACTGATCCATGTGTACTTCATTATACGACTTATATAAGATTTACATATATAGATATCATCATCTAAATCTTGAAAGTGGTATGATTAGAGAAGAAACTTGTACAGTTTGGGAAGGGTTTCGATAGATCAAAAAGAAGAATCCACTCCAATCCATATATCCTTACAAATGGATTTCATAGGAGTATGAAAAAAATAAATTTGCAAGTGAAATTCCACACCAATTGTCTCCTCTCCATCATCCGACCTCAAATTTATTTGAAATTGAAAAACTCCTCTTACAGCACAAAATATCAATAATTTCAACATGTTTATTTTTTATATATTTTCAATGCATTTAATTCTTGATCTTAACATTTTCTCTTTTTTGTTTGTTATATAGGTTCACCTTCATGTATGGTGTTGGGACGGGACAACACATGTCAGAGTGTTAAAGATTGTTATAACATGTATTGCAAACGTGAACATATTGTTTGTTTTGAAGGACATTGTATATGCAATTCCCCACCAAAAGAAGTTTTAGATCCTTTGCAAAAGTGATGCTGATTGTAAGAACCATAATGAGTAAGATAATGTAATAAGTACCATAGTACTTATGGTATAATCCTTAGTACCCTAAACATCTATTAGCAGATGCAACACTCTGTTACTTTTTTATAATGATGCATATTAAGTAATATCAATATATTACCTTGTTTACCAAAAAAAGAACAATATTATTATTTGAGTAAATCAGATAATAAGATAAGTAGTCAATATCATCATCGTCATCGTCGTTTTCTAATGTCTCTTCATTCTCTTTTTTGATAATTTTAAATAGTTAGTAATTTAAATGTATCGTAGAAGGTAAATATTTTATTTTTCATTTATTAATTTCATTTATTATGCTCGATAACTTTTGAGTGGTAGCTAGAGTGTGGTTGAAAAATCATAGTAGTTTATGAAATTTGATTGTTAATCTTATCTAATTTTATTTTTTGAAGAAACAAGAATATTATGGATAAATAATATGGGCACAATATCATTTCTTTCCTGGTTCTTCTTTCTCATGAAGAGTTTTCTGTGATTCGAGGACTATTATTAGTGGCGCATTTCTCGAATTAGGACTATATGGACCTCCTTGAAATTTATTTGATCTCCACTTATCTTTATATATCCTATGAATTCGCGAAATATTCAAGATCTTGATCTTTATGAAGACCCAAGAACTCATGGAATATTGAGTTATAATAAAAAAATATATAACTCGTGTTTAGAATAGATGAGTATAATTATCAATTTCTTGAAATAATGCTTATGTAAGTATTATAAATTATTTTTTTATAGCTAAATGTATTTAAAATAAATCTTAAAAGAAACATCAGTTACAGAAAAACTAATAACTAGCCAAGTAGAGATATTGCAGGTTCTAATTTTGAGATGCAGGGAATGACTAATATTGGGTAGTTAATTTTCTGTTCCCTATTTGATATTCGGTTCTTCCATTGTGATATGACTAAATCTAAATTTGTGCAATTAATTTTAGTTTGTGTAACAAACAAAAGGTTGTTTTTTTTTTTAGAAATATTATGTGCACTTAGGATATATGTCTTTAATTTGACCTCCATTGATTGATTCGATAGTTGATTATAATCTTCTTTGCACTTGTCATGTGCATGCCTTGATCAATACAATCTGGCTTTCAATGTATTTTTATCGATTCGTCAATTAATAATAAGATCGATGTTAGCACATCGTAATACCATTACTCAGTAATTACTTCATGTTATTTGAAATTTAATTTTACTTAGAATTTGTTTTCAAAATTAGTCATAACACTAACTCCCCAAGCTATTCTAGCTAAATTTTGGATTAAAAATCAAAAGAGATTAAAAAATATGTATAAAAATAGCTTGGGTGAAATTTTTGGTCAAAAGATTCAAAAGATAATTTTTCATTGCAAAATTGTTTAATCAGAAGAGTATGCAATATGTCCACATTGCAGACCCGTCCCCACTTGGTTATGACTCGAAATCAGTGTGATGATGCTTGTCTTTAACCAACCAAGGCAAGTCAAACTAAGCACGAAAACAACTAAATAAAGCGGAAGGTAAAACAATAATTCAGTCTTAGTATGAAAAGTTAAGCATACAAAACAAGAAATATAGTCTAAAATCATCTCAAAATTGGTGTCACATGTAAAAACCACTACTTTAAGAGATTTCGAAGAAATTTATACAAGTTTTAATGTCTTTGCTTCTGAAATAGAATAAAAAATAGTATGTAAATAGAAGTATGAAAGTCCACTGAAAAAAACTAGCTGCTACCTTTCAGACTGTCTCAAAAGCTCAGACCGATAGGAAATGAAGAGATCGGGAGGTACTGGGCTCAGTTTTGATACAAGTGTAGAAGTAAGGGTGAGTACCCAATAACATGGTACTCATAAAATGTATTCTAGACCTAAGTAAACCAGTGAAGAATACAAACACTGCTTCCATTACAACTACGTACCTCTGAAACTACAATCCACATGTAAAAAAATTCAGCACGCACAATATACACAAAAATATATATATATATATATATATATATATATATATATATATAGTTCAATCAGTACCATAATTTCAAGGAACACGGTCAACAAGAGTAGGGGGTTGGCATGGTATGGTATATACCAAATACCATATTGAAATCGAATTATTCTATACAGTGGTATGGTAATTATGTTATTTGGTATGGTATTTTGTATGACTTATATTTTTTTTTTTGATATTTGAAATGGTATTTGCCAAAAAATAAATACTAAAATACTATATACCATACCGATATATATATATATATATGTCAAATTTTAAATTATTTTAAATACAAAAGCCCTGACAGTCCAGTTGACACTTCCATTACTGACCATGTTGAAGAAAATTTTGAGAAAAATAAATTTGAAAGCATTGATTAGCTTTTGTATTATTCATTGTCTGCAACTTGAAAATGCATATAATGTTTGATCACATAATTGATTAGCTTGAGATATTCTTAATATTATTAAAGTTATACTTTTTTAGTATTATATGAATATATTAATACAGAGTCAAATTAATTATGGATACCATATAATACTAAAATCGAAATTAGAAATACTGAACCATACCCGGCTAATTTGGTATGATAATGATATCGTATTTTTAGATATCAAAAATTGAAATTATCATACCAAATTCTTAAATACCATACTATACCGTGCCATGCTTACCCTAAACAAGAGCAGTAGTTTAGGATATACATATATACATATCAACATTTAACTCAATATTTTACTTATAATCCAGACGGCACAATAATGAAGTGCTGAGTGATACAATGCAATAGCACATAATCCTGATACATGTCTGTCCTATGATACACATTCACTGATCAACTCACACTCGAACCCATGAGGATCCCACATGAACCATGTATCTGTCGAAAAAGAACATGACAATATCACATGTCTGAATATGACCTCGACGACATCACTCGCCAGAAGAGACCTCGATCGTCGAAATATAATCTTGACAATATCCACGATCAGTGGAAACCTCGGTCCTAAATATTAATATCTCAGCCATCAACTACGACGGTAGAAACTTCAATCTCAATTCTCAATATTACTCTATTATCTCTTGTCCACAATCCAATTTAAATAAGCATATACATAGAGGATGTGAGAATGACATACAAACACATAATACCATACAAATGAGGCTGCACAATTTATATTTAAAGAGACCGGTTTAATGTCGTTTGATTAACAACACTTTAAAAATAAATTGATGAATAGATATTGAATTCGTACACGACACGAAATTTTTTGTAATTAGTACCGTCATGTAAGTGGAATCTCTAAATGATAAATTCCTAAGTATATAAATAACTTCTTAAAATGATAAAAATATAAATTTGATTCCATCCCCAACTAACTTAAAAGAAAATCGATTAATTTCGCTTTCTTGCTTGCGTTACATTTATTTTACCATTTTTGAAAAGTGCATCAACTAGGTAAGTTGTTATTGGACCATCTATATAGTTCTATCCTAGAACATATGTTGTGACTTGTCACATTCATATACAAATTAAAAGAAAAACTCTCACTCAAATATTATAGAAAAAATGGAGAAGTTATCAAGCATCTTATTCTCTCTTATTGTTGTGTTCATTTTGTTAGGTTAGATTTTGTTCATTTTTCTCTCTTCTTTATCATAAAGGAGGTGTTTGTTGGGAGAAATGTATTTTTTTAGAAATTAGTTTCAATTTTGTCATGTAAGTTTTTAAAAAATTTTGAAAAAAAATATTATTTTAGGAAAAGAAATTTCTTAAAAATTAGAAAATTATTGATTGGACCTCTGAACTCAATGATGAAGGAGGGATTTGTTTCTCTTTGGACAACTGGTCCATGTGTATGTCATTTTACGATTTATATAAGATCTACATATACAGATATCATCATCTAGATCTTGAAAGTTATATCGTTTAGAAGAAGCTTGTACAGTTTGAGAAGGATTTTGATAGATCAAAAAGAAGAATCTACTTCAATTGATATGTTCTTAAAAATGAATTTCATAGGAGTATGGAAAATAAATTTTGACCTCCAAGATATATTTCATTTTTAATTTGCTATTTATTTGAATTTGAAAAGCTCCTCTTAAAGCACAAGATATCAATAATTTGAACATGTTTATTTTCTATATCTTTTCAATGAATTTAATTTTTGATCTTAACATTTTCTTTTTATTGTTTCTTATATAGGTTCACCTTTGAATTCATGTATGGTGTTGGGACAAGACAACACATGTCAAAGTGTTAAAGATTGTTTTAACATATATTGCAAACATGAACATATTGTTTGTTTAGAAGGACATTGTATATGCAATTACTCACCAAAACAAGATTTAGATCTTTGCAAAAGTGATGATGATTGTGGAGTCATATGTGGTCCTGACTGGTCTTCAATTAAATGTATCGATGGAATTTGCTATTGTATGAACCCATAATAAGTAAGATAATTGTAATAAGTACCATAGTACTTATGGTATAACCCTTAGTACCCCGAACTCTATTAGCAGATGCAACTCTCTATCATTTTTTTGCAATGATGCATATTATATAATATGAAAATATTATCTAATTTACCAAAAAAAGAATAAAATTATTATTGGAGTAAATCAGATAATAAGATAGTAGTCATTATTATCATCATCATCTTCTAATCTCTCTCCATTCTCTTTCTTGATAATTTTACATAATTAGTTATTTTATTGTATCGTAGAAGGTAAATATTCATTTTTCGTTTACTAATTTCACTTATTATGCTCAATAACTTTTGAGTGGTAGCTAGAGCGTAGATTTAGAAAACCGTAGTAGTTTATGAAATTTGATTGTTAATCTTATCTAATTTTATTTTTGAAGAAACAAGAATATTATAAAATAAGATGGGTACAATTTCATTTCTTTCTTGATTCTTCTATCTCATGAAGAGTTTTTCGTGATTCGAGGATCGTTGGTGATGTACTTCTCGAATAGGATGATATGGACCTCCTTGAAATTTATTTGATCTCCACTAATCTTTATAAATATTCTATGGATTTGTGAAATATTCAAGATCTTGATCTTTTTGCATACCCAAGAACTTATAGAATATTGAGTAACTAAAAGTATATAACTAGTGTTCAGAGTAGATGAGTATAATTATCAAATTCTTGAAATAATGCTTATGTAAGTATTATGAATAATTTTTTTTATAGTTAAATATATTTAAAATAAATCTTTAAAAAACATGTCATGCCCCAAGAGGGTTGCCTTGGCGTGGCCAGCACTCAGAGACTATTGTTAGCCCTCAAGAGAACCACTTGTCCTCATCGTCACATGGTACTCAACAACGGAAGAAAGAACTCAAGCAGAGAGACATCATATAAGTAAAATATAACTCAATTGTATCATAGTTTTAATGAAACCAGCTTAGATACAAAACACTCATCAAATTCTTTAATCAAAAGTCTAAGAAGCCTCTACTCAATAAATCTAGATGGTGGCATGACAGACCAAGGACATCCCAAATCAAGGAAAGAAAAGTACTAGATCAAAATAAAAAATAAAAGGGCTCCTCCGGAAGGCAAGGAGAGCTCACCAATTCTGAAAGTGTACCGATCTGGATCTCAACGATGCGCGGGTTGAAGTCCTCTATCATCTGTATCTGCATCATAAAATGATATCAGTACATGAAATATATTGGTATGTAAAATAGCTCTAGAAAAGTAAAACTCAACTCACTCACCTCGACTCAACAACTCATGCTCAAATTAGTTTATTCAAGTTTAGAGTAAATCATATTTTTAAGAAGTAAGTTCAGTAGGAATAGACTCATTTTAGAACATTATGCTCAAATAATGTTGCTTGGGAGTTTCTCTTAACCGGCATCCTCATCCCACCACCTTTAATTAGGTGATGCACAATGAATTCGACGTCGTTGCCACACCCGCCCTTAACTTGCAAGGGTGATCAACTCTCTCTTGGATCAATAATAAATGTATACTTGCGGGACAAGGATCGTCAGAACGAGCTGTAATTACTATCCTATGCTGGCAACGTAATTCTGTGGCTTAAAGTAGATGTATACTCACTCCCCGCTTGGTGCTCGATACTCCCCCCAAGAATAAAATATGCTCGACTCATCAATCAACTCATAAATCAACTCAAAACTCAACCCTTAGGGGTATCTCATCTCAATCATTCATCAACTTATTCAATCAATGCAAATCATCAAATTCAACTCAGACTCAATCAGTCATTTAGACTCACTTGACATGACTCCTCAAGTAGTGCATGCAAATTACTCATATGTAGTAATATATGTGACTCATGCAACATGCTCCTCATACTCAATTATACTCAAATTACTCAACTCTAAATGCTCAATTTACATCAACTCAAATATTCAATGATATGAATAGAATTTCATAAAATCATGTGATTTAGGGTTCATGCTACCAAATATGAAATACACGTGTAAAAGTCACGGACCTGGGGTCTAGGAGCGAGCGAATGGGAACCTGAGAGTCCTCAAACAAGCCTCAAAGTACCTAAATTCACATCATCGGTTCAGAAGTGCATTCAAAATCAAACACATAGTTCTAAGGGACGAAAAAGTAGGACTCACACTATGGGGACAATTCGGGACTTAGAATCTTCCACATTTTCACATAAAACATACATATACATATCAAATTCCAATAATCAATCCATGATAGCCATAACCAAAAGATAACCATGATCATAAGGTTCACATGCAACACATAACACATAGATTTGACTAGAGTCTACAAGATGTCCAACAATACCTCTAGTCATAAGATAGGACGGGGGCCACGATATGTTCCGGGCTCACCCTTAAAGTATAGATAAAATAAACAAAAATAACTTAAGGTACAGGAATAGTGGCTTGTCCTTGGAAGATAGGACTCACCATAATCAATGTCTCAAAATCCGATCTTTCCATCAAACGATGGATGAGAGTAATCTCCGGTCCCTACATGGTGAGATCATGTAGGCAAAAATATATGTTAGTGCGTTTGAATGTACTAAGCATGCGAGGTGCAATGCATATAACTTACCAAAACCTCATATCAAGGCTAGATGATAAGGGAACATAATATAGAAAGAATTGAATATCAAGGAATATAATATAACAAGATGCTATGAAGTTCATGATGCATGAAATACAAATGATGCTCATATATAATGGGGATGTGACCTTAACTGACATGAGTAAGACCAAGAGAGTTATTACTTGGAATCTCGATGAAATCCCCTCATTGGTAAAGAGGTGGTCTACTTGCAAAGGATAGACCATACTTCACCTGATAAGACAACTCCCATTTCGCATGAAGTAACCTTCCTTACGGGATAACTCCCATTTCAGATAGGATTTTCACAGATCACAAATCAAATCAAAGTGTTTCTTCTCCTTATTGGACAACTCCCATTTCAAAGGCATCTTTCCTTAAGGGAAAACTCCCATTTCGGAAAGGAAACTTATGTTAGGAATATAGTTCAAGGAATGAGAACAAACCCTCCATCCATCGGTACTAAGTCATCATCCAAGATCATTTCAATGCATCCTTAATCTTTAAAACCATATACCATTAATAGGAATTCATACTTAGACTGAAATGCCAAAATCATAGCTTCATAGTCAATATACTCATGCATAGAAATAGCACATTTGTATACAAAATAGTGCAAGTCCCAAAATGCTCAAAGATCCATATTCAGTAGACATATATGTGATCACATTCTTGTCATATCTAATATTTTATCAAAATCATATCATAAAACATAATTGGGCTTAACCCATAATATAATTTTCATAATATCTCATGAACATGAATGCATATGCTATGAATGATATGAAGAAGGCATGGGTAATTATGATTAGATCCAAAATCAACAATATATTGTGAAATTAAAAAAAATACACCATTAAATTCATATTTAAATCCAACATAAGTTCACCCATGAATAACCAAGCTTTTAAGAAGGGACATGCCTACTTATAATTTCATAAATCCAAAGTAAATTTTTATATAATAGTTTAAATCATATTAAAATCATCAAATAAACACTACCCATACATCAATAGAATTTTAGGAGTCATAATATTCAAAACTCCAAATTAAAATAAGTAAAATTCATGTAGGTTTTAATCCATGTAGGTTTTCTTGAAAATAATTTTGAATCTCCTTGATTGGAAGAAATCAAGGATCAAATCACATACCTTAGATCTTGAGTTCTTTGGAATAGAGTTGGGAAAGAATGGAAGCTTGAAAGTGGGTCTTGGAATCCAAAACTTATTCTTGAGTTTCCTTGGATTTGTATTGGGGTCTTGGTGGAGGTTGTTGAGAAAATTTGAGAACGTATTGAGATGAGAGTAATGACTTTGATCCTTTGGAACAGGGTTTAAGTCTTTTAGGGAGGTTAGGATAACATTAAAAGTCCAAAATGATCATTAGAAATTAGAATAAATAAAATTTATGAAAACGCCATTAGTGAAACAGAGGAAAAATTGGCAAAGTATTTCCCCGCTGAAGGATTCACTGGTCGTGTGGCACTCCATGGATCGTTTGGAGAGCCCGTGAGATGGGAGTTAGACAAAAATAATGGAGTTGGAACACTTGGGAAAAAGTTATCGTCAACACCACACGGCTCGTGAAGTGGCTCGTCCAATTACACTTAGTGGGAAAAATGAGCAGAAGGCACCACACATGGGCCAGATGACTCGTCAAGCATGACACGACCCGTGGAGATGGCCGTGACACAACACTTAGGCCAAAAACTCTCTCTCATGCAACCCTTGTCTCACTTGTACACTTCCATGGCTAGCCATACGGTCAGTGGCAAACCACACGACCCGTGCTATTGGCCATGCCCATGCCTTAGGCCAAAAATGGCCCTTTTCAGCTCCAAACAGTCCAAACCACCCGTCAAACACCTCACTGCTCGTCATACTGCCTATGTGACATCACTGCATGAGAGGGTCTTACTTAAATGGTCATAACTCCTTCATCCGACCTCGGAATGAGGTGAAACCAAGTGAGTTGGAAAGCTAACTCAAAGGGCTTTCATTTGGAAAGTCATGGGCCACTCAATTCCTTTTGTGCTAAAGGTTATGCCCCTTTAAATTTTGATCCTTCTACCGATACTTATGTTAAACTTAGCCAACGGAAATTCCTTTGAACTTGGCTTGATGTCGAGGACCCATGATGGCTGTAAACAACATAAATGAGCTTGAATTGAAGTCTTGAAAGTGAACTTATATCGATCTTGGATGTTTCATAAGGTATCACCTTGGTCCAAAACTTTCCAAAATTAAATCTCAAGTATCACTAAAGCTATACAAAAATCTGGGTCCTTACAGTAAACCTCATATCAGTACTCATGCAATATAGCAACTATCTCATGTAGTATAATAAAACCCATGATGAAAACAACGATTTAAAGTTAGGATAAGAGAATTTTCCAAATCTCAACTCTTTTTCAAATATTAGCTCAAGATGATGAAAGGGGCATGTGAAGAAAGAAATTTCACATTTTGATAAGCCTTACATACTTGGAAATTGAAGAAACAATAGAACCTCAATCAATCCTTGTACTTGAATTGAAAACCTTAACTCTTTCTCCTCTTCTCTTGCTCTCAAGAAAATCCAAGGTGAAGAATTAAGAATGAATTACCCCCAGGGTCTTTTAAGACCTTATCCATGCCCAAAATGACCAAGGATTATTTAAATAGGAAATAGAATAGACAAAAATACCCCTCATCAAATTACCGATAGGGTCTACGAGACCCCATCTATGAGTCATACACTAGAAGTCCAAAAATCCGAGTTGCTGGAAATTGGCATGAAACCTCATTCTACAAGTTGTAAACTATTCTACGAGTCATAGATGTCCTTTCGTAAATAGGAAATCTGAAATTGAATTCATTGGAATTTAGTATGGAAGCTCATCTTACGAGTCGTAATCTCTTTTATGATCGTAAACGACTTCTTGTAAGAAGGATGAGCCTTCAATCCAAATCACTGGAATTTCATACGAAACACAGTCTACGAGTCGTAAACCTCTCAACGACTTGTAAACCTGTCTACTATTTTTTTTTCCAGATTTTCTCCCAGCATCTCCTGCACATCCACTCCAAATAAGATAGAAAGAATTGGGGCGGGGGGGGGGTGTTACATTATCTCCCCCTTAGGATCATTCATCCTTGAATGAAGAGAAAACTATGAAATTGGATAAAGGCACTAATTTCCCTATTAATCTAACAATCAATCTACTCTCAACTCACTCACGCAATCAATTCATCAAGAAACTCAGCAAGTAACACAATCAAACAGTCAACAAATAACATCAATCCTCACTCGGACTCTAGAACTCTATAGTTTATCATATGGAGATGAAAAGGATATAAGGAATGGAAATTCAAGAATTTAGCAGGAATTCATTACCATCAACTCTCTCATCATCAGTAGGTAAGAATAAATGAGGATATTTGGACTTGATGTCCTCCTCAGTCTCCCAAGTATTTTCTACTACTAATTGGTTCCTCCACATCACTTTGACAAATACAACCTCTTTAGTTCTCAACTTTTGAACCTGACGATCACAGATTTGGATAGGAACCTCCTTATAACTCAGGTTATCTCTCACTCCAATACTTTCAACAAACACAACCAATTTTGGATCTCCCAAGTACTTCTTAAGCATTGAAATGTGAAAGACTAGGTGAATACCCTCTAACTCTGATGGTAGCTCCAACTCATACACCACATTGCCCACTCTCTTTATGATCTAATAAGGGCCAATATACCTCAGACTCAACTTTCCTTTCTTTCCAAATCTCATCACACCCTTCATGGGCGACACTTTCAAATATACTCAATCATTGACCTCAAACTCTAAGTCTTTTCTTCTAACATATGTGTAGGATTTCTGTCCACTCTGTGCAGTCCTCAACCTTTCTTGAATGATATTCACCTTCTCCATAGCTTGGTGACAAAGTCTGTTCCAATCAACTCTACTTCACCTAACTTAAACTATCCAATCGGCGATCTACAACTCCTCCCGTATAGGGCTTTATTTGGAGACATATGAATGCTCGAATGGAAGCTATTGTTGTAAGAAAACTCTATCAAAGATAAGTGGTCATCCAAATTACCCTTAGATTCAATGGCATAGGCTCTCGACATATCCTCCAAGGTCTAAATTGTGCGCTTTTCCTAGCCATCGATCTGCGGGTGAAAAGCAATGCTAAGGTGCACTTAGTACCCAAAGCATTCTGAAAAGTTCTCTAAAATTGGGTTGTGAATTGAGCTCTTATATCCGAGATAATAGACAAAGAGACCCCATGCAATCTAACAATCTACCTTATATAGAGTTAGGCATAATCCTCTGCGATGTTTGTCGTCTTAACCACTAAAAAGTGTGCAAACTTAGTCATCCTGTTAACTATCACCCAAATCGAATCATGCTATATGCTGGACCTCAATAAATCAATGACAAAGTCTATGTTAATCATCTCCCACTTCCATTCTGAAATCTCAAAGTTCTGAGCCACTCCACATGGCTTTTGGTGCTCAATCTTGACTTGTTGGTAATTCGGGCACTTGGAAACAAACTCAGTAATATCTCTCTTCATTCCACTCCACCAGTAGACTTCCCTCAAATCATGGTACATCTTAGTTGGCCCTAGATAGATTAAGTATCTAGAACTGTGGGCCTCTATCATGATCCTCTCTCTAACACCATCCACATCGAGAACACATAATCTGTCTTGATACCTCAATACCCCATTTTCCTCTTTGGAGAAAGCCATCACTTTCTGCGTATGCACATCCTCCTTCAGCTTTAGTAAGATGGGATCTTGATCTTTTTTCTCCTTCACCTCCACTACTAGAGATAATGCAGATCTATTATGTACAAGAACTCCTCCTTCACTTGATTCATCTTATTAGACTTTCAATCTTGCTAGTTTATGAACTTCTTTGGCTAACTCTCTCTTCTCATCTTCCATATTGGCGGTGCTTCCCATGTACAACTTGCTAAGAGTATCAACAACCATATTAGCTTTACCTGGGTAGTAGAGGTTGCTCATGTCGTAGTCTTTATGTAACTCAAGCCATCTCTTCTGCTTCAGGTTAAGCTCCTTCCAAGTGAAGATATATTGCAGGCTTTTGTGGTCTGTGAATACATCAACATGTGCTCTATATAGATAGTCGCACCATAGTTTAAGAGAAAACATCATTGCTGCCAATTCCAAGTCATGAGTGGGATAATTCTTCTCATGAACCTTAAACTGTCTCGAAGCATCGGCAACAACATTTCCTTTTTGTATCAAAACACATCCTAATCCTACTCTCAAAGCATTGCAGTACACAACAAATCCATCCGTTCCATTAGGCAAGGTCAGGTGCAGTGGTTAACCTTATCTTCAACTCCTGAAAACTCCTCTCACACTTATTAGACCATTGAAACTTGACCTTCTTCTGAGTCAATTTGGTCAAAGGTGTAGATATGGAAGAAAACCCCTTAACAAACCTCTGGTAATAGCTAGCCAATCTGAGAATGCTTCTTATATTGGTCGATGTGGTTGGTCTTGTCTAATTCTTAGCTGTCTCAATATTTTGAGTATCTACACGAATTGGATCTCTAGAAATCACATGACCTAAGAAAGCCACAGATTTGAGCCAAAATTCACACTTAGAAAACTTCGCATAAATAACTTATTGTCTTAGAGTGTCTGTAAAGCGATCCTGAGGTGATTGACTGCTCCTCCTTATCTCTGGAATACACCAAAATATCATCAATAAACATAATCATGAACATGTCCAGATATTATCTGAATACTCTATTTATCCGATCCATAAAGGCTGTGGATGCATTTGTCAACCCAAAAGACATTACTAAGAACTCAAAGTGACCATATCGAGTTCGAAAAGCCATCTTTGGGATGCCACATTATCTCCTATCAATTGATGATAGCCCGATCTGAGGTCTATCTTAGAGAAAACAGTGGTACCCTGAAGATGGTCGAACAAATCATCAATCCTCGAAAGGGGATACTTATTCTTAATAGTGACCTTATTTAATTGACGGTAATCAATACATATCCTCAAGGAACTATCCTTCTTTTGCATGAACAAGACCGGAGCACCCCACGGAGAGACACTCAGCCTTATGAATCCTTTCTCTAACAGATCCCTTAACTACTCCTTCAACTCTTTCAACTCTGTAGGAGCCATTTTATATGGCAGAATAGAAATAGGTTGCGTATCAAGAAGAACATCAATCCCAAAGTTGATCTCCCTATCAGGAGATACTCCGGGCAGATCCTCAGGGAACACATCAGGAAATTCACTCGCAATCAGGACAAACTTAAGAGTAGGGGACTCAACATCATCAGTCTTGACTCGTACGAAGTGATTGATGCATCCTTTAGAAATTAGTCGTCGGGCCTTGAGGTAAGAAATAAACTTACCTTTTAGCGCAACAGATTCTCTTTTCCACTCAATAACAAGCTCATTCAGAAACTCAAATTTGACAGTCCGAGTTTGGCAATCCACAGAGGCATAGCAAGCATGAAGCCAGTCCATACCAAGGATTACATCAAAATCAGCCATCTCCCACTCAATCAAATTGACGAGAGTATCCCTATGATAAATGGACACTACACAATCTCTATAGATTTTCTCGGCTCAAATGAACTCACCAACAGGAGTAGAAACAAAAAATGGCTCAAATAAGCACTCAGGAAGAATCTCAAACTTACTCGCTACATATGGCATCACAAAAGAACAAGTTGCACCAGATCAAGTAAAGCATAACAAGGAAAGGTAAAGACTCGAAGCATACCCATCACAACATCTGGTGCAACCTCTGAATCCAATCAGTTTTCCATTACATACAGATAGTTTGTCCTTTCTGCCTGCCTTTGGTGTAGTACCTCTCTAGTTACCCCTCGCTGAGTTTGCTATGGTGGGAGGCTGGCCCTTATTGCTCTACATCGGACACTCCCTCTGAAAAAGACCAGGTTGGCCATACTTGTAGCAATTATTCCCTCCATCTCTACACTCTCCCAAATGTATCTTGCCACATTTCCCACAAGGTGGCTTCCCTTTAGAGCATAGGGTCACACTTGCTTGAGATTGTGCACACTGCACCCTAAAGTTTGGCTAACCTTGGGACCTATGGCTTGAGTTTGGTGTACTAGCTAAAGATGGTGCATTCAAGACCTCTTCTGGGAGTAAGACTTGTCTCCCTTATCCTTTTTATTCTGGGTTGGCTCAGGCCTGCTGATCTGGCCTTCTTACTGAGGTGCTCCTCTCTATCCTTTTTCTTATCCTCCTCAGTTTATTGGGCATAGACCATCATTTTAGAAATGTCCATACCTGGAATCAACAATGCCGCCTTGCACTCTTTCTTCACTTACTTACCCAATCTAGACATGAATTTCCTTATCCTAGCTCTCATATCTTGGACCATCTCTAGGGTATACTTGGATAATTGGATGAACTTCAGGCTATACTCATAATAGTCATCCTGTTTTGTTTCAGATTCACAAACTCCTCAACCTTCGTCTCTCTCAACTCTTATAGGAAGAAGTGAACGAGAAAGGCACTCTCGAACTCATCCCATGTAGCAGACTCAACATCCTCACCTCGACTCTCTTCACATTGATTATACCAAACATTGGCCACATCTTTGAGCTGATAGCCAGCAAGCTCATCTCCCTCAATATCGGTCGCATGCACAGTTTTCAACACCTTCCACATCTTATCAATGAAGTTCTGAGGGTCCACCTCAACCTTGGACCCAGTAAATATAGGTGGGTTTATTCTCAGAAAATCTCTCAGTCTGGAAGCAGCCATTGGCTCATGAGAGCTAGAACTATGTGTTTATGAACCCTGATTCCTACTCTGGGCAGCTACCAACTAGGTGAGTATGGCGATAGCTCCTCTGAAGTCAGCATCTATGATGGGAGAAAATGGAGAAGAAGGTGTCACAGGAACCCAGTACTCCTGTTCGGTCGACCTCGGCCCCTTGTTTCCATTTGAGGAGGCACCTTTGAAGTAAGGTTCTCAGCATTGCTAGTCGAGGCATTCCTCCGGGTTACAACGCATCTTGGAGGCATGACTTTTCAATCGCGTAATACGTGAGTTAGAAAAAGTTTTATAGAGTTTTCAACTCTATCGCACGAACTCAGATCACAAGAAAAGGGTAATAATTCCTAATGTCCTATAGCCTCCTGCTTATGAAGTGTGGTGCATAACACACACATAAACAAGACTCTACTAGACACGACTTCATAGACTTCCTAGGACTCTTGAATTTTATGCTCTAGTATCAAGTTTGTCACACCTCGGGAAGGTACCCTTGGCGTAGCCGGTACTCAGAGACTATTGCTAGCCCTAGAGAGAACCACCTGGCCTCATTGTCATATTATACTCAACAACGGAAGAAAGAACTCAAGCAAGGAGACATCATACAAGTAAAATATAACTCAACTGTATCATAGTTTTAATAAAACTAGCTTAGATACAAAACACTCATCAAATCCTTTAATCAAATGTCTATGACGCCTCTACATAACAAATCTATATGGTGCCATGACAGCCCATGAACACCCCAAATCAAGGAAAGAAAAGTACTAGATCAAAATAGAAAATAAAAAAGGCTCCTCCGGAAGGCAAGAAGGACTTACCAACTCTAGAATTGTACCGATCTGGACCTCAATGATGCGCGGGATGAAGTCTTTTATCACCAATATCTGCATCATAAAATGATGCAGGCCTAAATGAATGTCAGTACATGAAATATACTGGTATATAAAATAGCTCAAGAAAAGTAAAGCTCAACTCACTTACCTCGATTTAACAACTTATGCTTAAATTAATTTATGCAAGTTTAGAGTAAAGCATGCTTTTGTGAAGAAAGCTCAATAGGAATAAACTCATTTGAAAACATCATGTTCAAACAAGGTTGCTTGGGAGTTTCTCTTAACCAACATCCTCATCTACCACTTTTAATTAGGTGATGCACAACGAATTCGACGTCATTGCCACACCCACCCTTAACTTTCCAAGGAAAAGGGTGATCAACTCTCTCTTAGATCCATAATAAATGTCTACTTGCGGGACAAGATGCCAGAACAAGCTGTAACGACTATTCTATGTTGGCAACGTAGTTCTGTGAGTTAAAGTAGTTGTATACTCGCTCCTCCTTAGTGCTCGATACTCCTCCCAAGACTAAAATATGCTTGACTCATAAATCAACTCAAAACTCAACCCTTTAGGGGTATCTCATCTTAACTCATCTCAATCATTTATCAGCTCATTCAATCAATGCAAATCATCAAATTCAAGTCAGACTCAAATGGTCATTTAGAATCACTTGACATGACTCCTTAGGTAATGCATACAAATTGCTCATATATAGTAATATATGTGACTCAATGTAACATGCTCCTCATATTCAATTATACTCAAATTACTCAACTCTAAATGTTCAATTTACATCAATTCAAATATTTAATGATATGAATAGAATTTCATAAAATCATATGATTTAGTGTTCATGCTATCAAGTATGAAATACATGTATAAACTTCATATCAATACTCATGCAATGTAACAACTATCTCATGTAGTATAATAAAACCCATGATGAAAACAAAGATTTAAAGTTAGGGTAGTAGAACTTTTCAAATATTAACTCAAGCTGATGAAAGGGGCACGTGAAGAAAGGAATTTTACATTTTGATAAACCTTACATACCTGAGAATTGGAGAAATAATCGAACCTCAATTAATCCTTGTATTTGAATTAAAATCCCTAACTCTCTCCTTTTCTCTTGCTCTCAAGAAAACCCAAGGTGAAGAACGAAAAATGAATACGCTTGGGTTTTGTTTTTAAGACCTTATCTATACCCAAAATGACCAGGGATTATTTAAATATGAAATGAAATGGATAAAAATACCCCTCATTAAAATTGCCGATAGGGTCTACGGGACCCCGTCTACGAGTCGTAGAGTTTCTCTCATAGACTAGAAGTCCAATAATCTGAGTTACTGAAAATTGAAACGAAACCTCATTCTATGAGTCATAAACTATTCTATGAGTTGTAGATATTCTTTCATAAGTAGGGAATCTGAAATTTGATTTCACTGGAATTTAGTATGGAACCTCATCTTACAAGTGGTAATATGTTTTATGAGTCTTAAACTACTTCTCGTAAACAAGATAAACCTTCAATCCAAATCACTGGAATGTATACGAACAATCTATGAGTCTAAACCTCTCTACAATTCGTAAACCTCTCTCGTAAACCTGTCTGTAGTTTTTCTCCCAGCATCTCCTGCATATCCACTCCAAATTAGATAAAAAGAATTAATGGGAGGGGGGGGAGGTTACAAAACAACAGTCACAGAAAAACTAATAACTAGCCAAATAGAGATGTTGTAGGTTCTTAATTTTGATATGCAGGGAATGACTAATTTTGGGTAATTAATTTTCTGTTCTCCTACTTGATATTCGGCTCTTCCATTTTGATACGACTAAATATAAATTTGCGCTCATTAATTTTAGTTTGTGTAACAAACAAAAGATTTTCTTTTTCTAAGTTTTTTTTAAAAATAATTATGTGCACCCAGGATACATGTCTTTAATTTGACTTCTATTGATTGATTTGACAATTGACTATAACCTTCTTTGTACTTGTTATCTGCATGCCTTGATCACGCCGTAGTACTACCACTCAGTAATTACATTATGTTATTTGAAATTGAATTTTACTCAGAATTTTATTCAAAATTAGTGTCATAACAGTAACATTCCAAGCTATTCTAGCTAAGATCGTGTTTGTGTGGAATTTTTAGCCAAATGATTTAAAAGATAAATTTTTGTGGCAAAGTTGCTTAAACGGAAGAGTACGCAATACTGGATCCGCATTGCGGACTTGCCCCAACTTTGTTATGATGGGAAATCAGGCATGATGACACTTGCCTTTAACTCACTAAGCCAAGTCAACCTAAACAGAAAAACAACTAAATAAGGTGGAAGGTAAAACAGTAAGTCAGTCTAAGTATAGAAAGTCAAGCATACGAAATAGGAGCCATAGTCTAAAACTATTCCGAGATTGATGTCATATGTACAAGCCACTACTTTAACAAAATTTGAAGAAATTTTTGTAAAATTAGTTCTTGGGCCTAGCTCACACCCAAAAACTAGCTCAAAGAGAGGAGCGTTGCTGAAGCCATTTAAAGAGTCTACCCATCTCATTAACCACCAATGTGGGGCTTTTTCATTCTTCAACAATTTATACAGGTCTTAATGTCTTTGATTATCAAATAAAATAAAAATAGTATGTAAACAACTCTGAAGGTCCACCGAAAAGAACTAGGTGCCACCTTTCAGACTGTTTCAAAGTTCGAACCGATAAGATAAGAAATGAAGAGATATGTCACGGCCCAACCGAGGGTCGCGACCAGTGCCCGATACGGGCACTTAATCACATACTGAATCGAATCTCTCAGTTAAACCGACCTGGGAACCTACCAAAATTTTGGCAGAGTTTCCTCTGTTTTTGTGGCTAACCTCACCTGCAAATTAAGATCCAGCAGCTTCCCAGACAACATTACAAA
>JAABOM020124487.1:0-22047 GCA_011800125.2 Solanum clarkiae | reverse complement strand
TTCGGAGATTTGAAACTTCTGGTGTTATGCTGTGGTATGGCGCGAGTTTGGAGGTCGCCATCGTTCCTGTCCGATATACATTATTTTGATATTTTAAATAGAGAATTATTTTGATGTTTGCATATAGGTTTGACTCATATATTTTATTCAGATTATTACTCTCACTTATATTTCTTACATTCCGCTTTACATATTCGGTACGTATTTCGTACTGACCCCCTTCCTTAGGGGAGAGCTGTGTTCATGCTCATAGGTACCGACGTGCAGGTTAGAGAGTCATCTTCTCAGGATCTCCGTCTACCGTCGAAGTGCTCCCTTGCCTCAGGAGTAGACTTTTGGGTATATACATGTACTCTTGTTTTTGATATTTTGCATTTATGTATATTCAAGGGTATGACGGGGCCATGTCCCGTCCTATGATTTGGTTCGTATGTATAGAGGTCTGTGGATACATGTGGGTGTGGGATATTGCATGGGATATGATTACGTATGTATGTCACTTTTGTTAGGCGGTTCTACCGCAGCGGTGACCTTGTCGGCCCGCATATATATATATGTGTGTGTGTAAATGTTTGTGGTATGCTGGAATTGCTATTTGTAGGTTTGGGTAGTTAGTAAAACAGAGGAAACTCTGCCGAAATTTCTATAAATTCCTTAGCTAATGTAGTTGGAAATCCAGTTTGGTATTGTTTGGGTTCCCAATCGGCACTAATCACGACCCCTGAGTTGGGTCGTGACATACTTGGGAAGGAATGCGTAATAACTTGACTTGCACCGGTATCATCGCACATTGCCTATTGCTACAGAGGTATGCTGACTAGGAGACCGTGTATTAATTATATGTTGTACTATGGCTTGTTTTGGTATAGACCTAACTCTACAGAGTCTGGTTGTCCTACATACCTCTGATGTACCATGATTGTCCATGTTCTCTATGGGTACTAGGGATTGATGAGGTTGTGGTATACTTGGCCTTAGCTAGACGTGACTCTATAGTGTTATGTGATATATATATGCTCTGATGTATTGCTGATAGTTGTTATGCGTACTAGTTCATTCCACTCAATTCTAGGGAATCTGTTGTATCTAAGAGAGGTGGTGATTGTGAATGTTTGAGTTGGATTGAGATTGTGGGATACCTAGGGTGAGAGCATCATCGGCTACATTCACTCTGTGCATGATGTGATCATTGCCTACATTCACTCTAGTAACGATATGACTTTGGAGTTTTGAATTCGGCTAGATTAGTTGAGTGAGTGATTAAGTGATACATCTCGTCCCAAATGACACTCACCATCACCATTGAGCACAGGTGGTCACGTTTGTAGAGTTCGAGTCCTAGGTGATGCTCCTCATGGACTTGTGTCCCAGTTGTCGCGATTGTGATGCCAAGTGGCGGATGGAGATTCTGAGGACTAAGCGCCGACTGAGTTTTAGGTTGAGGACCCCGTGATTGATATTTTGTGGAGTGGGGCCCCGTGATTGATACTCTGATGTTGATACACTGTTGTTTATGATAAGGGGGATTCTCTTCCAGCGGGGGATACGTCCCACCATTATATTTTAGGCCAACCACTTGGCCCTGGTTGACTGCTCAATCGGAGGCCAGGTTGGAAGACCTAGGGATTAGAGTCCTTGGGTGATATTATGGGGGTTCGAGTCCCCGTGTGATACTACTTCTGATGGATCGGGTGCCACATGCTGGCAAAGGGTCGAGGACCAAGTTGACTTGTGATTATTGGGGCGAGGCCCATGAATACTTACCTGTGGATCCACTTACCTATTCATATCCTGATTTTGCGCAGGTGTAACTCTTGGGCTTATGCATGCTCAGAGGGCGTTTAGGCTTAGACACTAGGGCCTTACAACCACGTACATCTGACCCTTATTCTAAGATGTGGAGAGATGGACTATGTGATAGTTCTAAGAGATTATGTGATGATCTATCGATTCTATATTGTGTGCGGGTGTACCTTTCAGGCTTATGGGGATCCCAATCGGCATAAGGGCAGAGATACTAGGGCCTTGCACCCGCATACAACACTATACCTTAGTTAGGGTAGTTGTGGTATTGGCCTATGCAGTCTTCATCATTCGGTATCGATGTTCAGTACTTGGGTTGGTTCAGGTTATCATTGTTCTTCACTTTGATTGGTTCAGTTGTGGTTTGACAGTTCCCAGACATGCCTATACCTCGATCTGAGTTCGTTTTACTACACTGCTGCAGCTCTATACATCTCGATTTTATTTATTTTCACTATTTCACTTGGTCAGTCGATGATGCCTACTAGGTGCCTTTTCTGGCACTCACACCTACTTATGCACCTCCCCATTGTGCAGGTCCACGTAGGGGTCATGATATTTGATTTGGGGAACCTCGGGAGCGCTTAGGAGACTTTTGGTGAGCATCGATAGCTCTAGCTTTTTCGCGGTCTCCTTCCTGGTGATAGCCGTCTTTTGTATCCGGACATCGTCCTTGAACATTAGAGTTTGGTATTTGTAGATGCACTCCTTGTTTTGTATATTATTATGATTAGATGCATTCAAACATTGGCGTTGTACTTCAAAAAAAGTTATTGTGTTTATACAGATGGATTAGGTGAATTCATCAGTCTTTAGCCCTATCTATAGGAAAATGGCATCTAACACTTAATATCACCACCCTGTACACCATAAAGTGTTTCCATAGATGAACATCGTCATATTCTTAAAATGACTAATATACTTCTTCATGAGGCATCAATACCCCATGAACTCTGGTCTTTTGGATGTCACTACACTACCTACCTTATTAACTGACTTCCCACTCCCATCCTCAATAGTGAGTCACCCTACGAAAATTTGTTTGGCTGATCTCCTTACTATAGCACCCTAAAAGTTTTTGGTTATCTTTGTTATCCATGGTTGAAACCTTATACTAAAAATAAACTTGAAACTCGATCCACCCCATGTATGTATTTAGGTATCTCTCAGACTCACCATGCTCACATCTACTTTGATCCCGTCCACACAAATTTTTTATAAGTTGAGATGTTCAATTTTTTGAAACAGAATTTCCTTTAAGAACAATTGTTCCTCCAATTGCATGAATACACTTCCCAATTAAATTGGGGAGTTTTTGACTCCAAAAATGACACTTCAACACCATTTCTCACTCTTACTCCCTCTATTCCATCCCTTATTCTAGTCCATATAGATCCCACCTACAACAATAATACCTATTCTCCTAGCTATGCTAACTCCAACAGAAATGGCCAAGTACCAGCAGTTGCAAAGACATCAGATAATCCACTACTCCCTATTTCTTCTCCTAATCAACTTCCTGTTTCTTCTTCTCTAAATGATCCTGCTACACATAAGCCTTTGTATACTCCCACCGATGACCATTTTAAAGAAGTTAAAAAAGTACTACGGTATCTCAAAGAAACTGCAAGTTCAGGACTTCACATCTCTCGCAACTCTGACTCCAATTCGTATATATATGCTGATGCTGACTGGGATGGCTATCCAAATGACAAAATCTCTACATCAGGTTACATACTTTTCTTTGGACCAAATCCAATCATTTGGTCATCAAAAAAACAACGTGTAGTGGCTCGCACATCTACTGAGGCAGAGTACAAATAGTTGTAAATGCACTTGCAAAGATTACGTGACTGAGAAACTTACTTCATGAGTTACATGTCACCATCTCAAATACGCCAACAATATACTGTGACAATGTTGGAGTCCCTTATTTATCTCAGAATCTAGTATTCCATACTCAAATGAAACATGTTGCTGTAGATTTTGTGTATTTTCCGTGATCAATTTGAAGCTCATCGAGTTCATGTTACTCATACCCATGCTTGCAATCAACTTGTTCATACCTTCACCAAGCCACTGCCTAAATCAACCTTTACTAGGTGTCATTCGATGTTAGACATTGTTACACCTTGCCTAGATTGAAAGGGTGTACTAATTTTTATTTATTGCTTGTCAGTGGTTGTATCGGAGCATATTTAAGATAGTTGTTAGCTTTAGTTAGTTGTAGATAGTGTGCAAATAGTTGCCTGCACTTTAGGTCCAATTAGTTCCTACACTTTAGGTTCAGTTAGCTCCTGTACTTTGTATTTAAAGGCTTGCTGCAAGATTTAATAGTATCATCTTTTGACCTTCTCATCTAAATCTTTATATGTCTGAGTTCCACAATTTGGCAAGTTGAGTGCCAATTTGTCCCATCATTCAATTTGATTGTCAAATGGTTCTGAAGACCCTAAAAATATGTAATTTTTAGGCTATCTAAAGGTCTCAGACGGCAGTTCATCAATTGGTTCGGCAATGGATCCTTTAGATCACTGATTCGATAGGCAGAACTCATTAAATGGTCATTATTTTCAATTTTGATGATTTATTATTTTCTTCAGAAGATATTTTGACATTTTACCCTTAATTAACTTTCCTAAACATATCATATTGCCTAATAACCTCTCCATTAATGCACAATACTTTGAAACATCAAATTTCTCACGTTCTAAATTCTCCCAAGGAAGAATCTAGGGTTCTTCATCTTCAAGCTTCGGATCATAAGTTCTTCAAAATGTTTTACTCTTTCATGTATGTAACACTATCTAAAACATGGATTAAGTTCTTCCATGTGCCCCACAAATAAGATCAATTGAACTGTGAATGATTTGAGCCTTCTATGAATGTTTTCTTGAGATTTCCCCTAAGTGCTAGAATATTCTTACATGTTAATAAATGATTGATAGTTTCCATGATTTAGTTTCTTGAACAAATGAATTATATCTTATACTACATAAATCCTAGCTATATTATTCCTTAAACTTGAATGTCTATTTGCATTGTCGGGACTAGAAGCATGAGTTGGGGAATCTATGAATATGAATGGTATTGAATATAAATGTAACCTTGATGAGACTAGAATATCCTTGTGTGGTTTCATAACTTGATCACAAATGATTGAATAAAGTTCAATGTAGTCATAAATGCATATCTAAACTGCTCTTGAAAGATGTGATGGGATTGATTTGTTAAAAGGCGTGATTGTAATAGAACTGATGGACTAATAAGAGTCCACATGAGACTTGTTGTTCAGATATATTGAACTAATTTGGATAGAGTTTTATGAGAATTGATTCTTGGGAGTAGTATAGAATACCTAATTGAGTAAGAGTACTAATACTCGAACTCAATAACTATGTAGCCAGCATAAGTGAGGTTTGTATCGCAAATCAAATAAATTCCCTTATTGTCCCTAAAGTGAAATTGGTTGATTCATTGTGGATCCATGACGAGTTGATTCATTCCTTACCCTGGCAAAGTATTGGATAGACAAGGAAATGATGTCAACTTGTTGTATCTCATCGGCTCATAGGTGATGATTGTTGGATAAGAGAAACTCCAAGATAGGCATTGATAGTACTCTAAATGGTTGGATTGGATTATATATATTCGTCATTGTTTAAATATTATTCTTACTTTAAAATTATACACTTGATTTAGTTCTTGTCTTCCCAATTGAGATTGTTTGAGTTGACATTGTCCTTCCTTGATACATGTTTCTTCTACCATAATACATACTAGTACACTCTATATATAATTAGATTATATATAATTGGTCATTGTCTAAATCATATTCTTACATTAGACTTATGATATTGATTTAGCTCTTGTCTTCCCAATTGAGATTGTTTTAGTTGATTTGTCCTTCCTTGATGCATATTTCCTCTACCATGATAAATACTAGTACTTCTTTGTACTAATGTTCATTTGGTCCTGCATCTTTTCATGATGCTGAGATGGATACTAGAGGTCATCAATATGTGCACCATTGAGGAGCTATTAGTAATTCAGTTAATTGATAATTCTTCCCCTATTCTCAGAGGATACAACATTTATCTTCTAGCTTTGAGTTTATCCTTTTTTTATTTAGATTTGCGATAGTCATGGACATGTCATTGGTATCACTTGGACAATAATGACAGGGCTTCATAGACTAGATGGTGATGGATTGTTTGATGTCTTTATGTTTTTGCTAGTTTTCATCACACTTGTCTTATTATTGAATTGAGACTATTATTGGGCATTTGCTATTATTTGTTGAGTTATTGATCTTATTACTCTTCCCAAAGTTATTACTTGAGTTGTTGAGTCTTTTACAATTTATTGAACTAATGATAAGGACAAGTGGTTAGCTTGAAAATTAGTAATGGTTTTTGAGTGTCGGCCAGGCCAAGGATTACCTTCCTAGGTTGTGATAGCCGAGTTATGAATTGCGGTAAATTTGAGAAATGGAACACTTTGAGGTTAGTTGTAAACTGTGGCATATTTCTTTTAGAAATAGAAAGGGTTTCCAATAAGTTGTTGCACATTTCGAAGAATATTTTCTTATTATATGTAAAAGAGTGTGTTTATCATAGATTGTTGAGTTTTAAGAACTCTGATATTTTATATACTTGTTGAGATGATTATTGTCTCTATACTTGAGTATTGACATGCATATATCCTCACACATCATCATACCATATCATATATTACTAAAAGTGGGAACAATAAATGTTAGAAGTTGAAATACTAAAATACCCCTACAAAGTTAAGTTATTACAATAATACCATTAGAAAAAATAAGGTTTTCCTTTACACCCTCTAAAAATCAAACTATTAAATTAATTGCTTATTAGTTATTGTGCATTACGTGAAGAATTGAAAAGCCTCATCAGCTTTCCAATGTTAATCATGCAATATTCCTTCTCCTTCATCAATGTAACTGTTACCTTCATCAATGTAACAGTTATGTTTTAATAATTAGTACAATTTGTATAATAAGCATTAACTTTAGGCATGGACCTCTAATCTTTCACATCCCAAGCCGTTAATATGTGTGGTAAACACTTATCCAAAATTTATCACTAATGATCCTTTTTCCCCTATAAATTCATGACCCCTAACTTCACTCATTCTACCATTTGAATGAATATTCTTCCTTCTATAATTGTATGTTGACTGGTATATTGGTATTTTTTGTTGTTCTGCCAAGTTAGTATTGGCTCATCAAGCAGACATTCTCAAGAAAATCTTGTCGTATTATCATTAAACTTCGACGATAAAAAGCTACGTACACAGAAAATATACAGTCATTTGTTAATATAAATGGTAAAATTAGTATTGTTGCTTTAAATATTTTTTGTTTAATTATAGCTCAACTTTTTATATATATAGAAGTATTTATAATTTGATAAGGGACAAACGTGACGTTCCATGTTAATATAAATGGTAAAATTAGTATTGTTACTTTGAACATTTTTTGTTTAATTATAGCTCAACTTTTTAAATATATAGAGGTATTTATAATTTGATAAGACACGTTTCGAGAATTAGTATAGCTAAAAGTGGGAAGATCCTGGGCTAGGAGTTGAATTACCATTTTACCCCTATGCCACTGTATATTTACCCTTCTGCCATTACTTATTAAATATTAATTTTATTTTAATTATTAATTCTAATAAGTAGGTTTACACGCCAGTTTGCTACTTTTCATATAACATACGCCTCTTTTGTCCCTACATGTTTTCTTCCTCTTCTGCTGATCCGCTTAATTAATCCTACAAAGGTTAAGCTGTTCAATCGACTTCTCTGCTCTCACTGTAACAGCCTTTTGCACGTTAATGAGGATGAATAATTGTCTAAGTAACAGCCATCTCACTAGCTATGAATATTCTTCAATGAACTCTCTATATAATCCGAGAACAGAGTTCTGCCTCAACCAAGTACATTGTCGCCAGGTACTTTTGCTTTCTTCCCTTTATGAGTTGCTCTGTTTTCTTTGTCACAAAGTTTGGAACTCTGAGGATAACTTATTGTTTTTCTTCAATCTAATTCCCTTTATTGTTTTTCTGCAAGAGAATTCCCTTTATGAGTTGCTCTGTTTTCTTGTTGTTCTCCTTGTGTGATGATTAAGCACTATCTATGTATATGTAATTGTTCTACGCTGTCTATAAAGGCCATATTTTGTTGTAGTCTTTCAAATTGTTGAATGGAAGTGGTCATGGAATGTACCTGCTCTGTTCTCCTTGTGTGATGATTAAGCGCTATCTATGTATATGTAATTGTTTTACGCTGTCTATAAAGGCCATATTTTGCTGTAGTCCCATGTTTTCATGGCAATTTGTTTACCAAGCTGTTTTATATATTACAATCATTGACTGTTAAATCATGCTAACAGAAAGAAATGTCAATTGAAAAGTCCATTCTGTGTTGTTTTGTTTGTTTTCCTTTTCTTTTATAATTTTCTGTATAGAGGGCAGGACGACTACAGATGGTTTGTAAGTTTGCTTGCTTCATTTTTATTTACATAATGTATGCACTAGAACAGGTTCTTTAGTGCAATTTTTCATGGACTTTTGTTTAGTATTTTCTAGATGTTGGTAGTTTCAGTAGGAAATCTGCCGTTACATACTATACAGAAACTTTCGAAAGACCACTGGATGGCATTAGTTTTATCTTTGTATTACCAAATTAGGTTCCATGTAGATGCAGGAGAACAGGTAAATCTTGGACTATAAGTTGCTTGCTTTCTTTAGAATTTGTTTAGCCTAGCTTCTAATCGAGGCACATATGTCATGTGCCTTAAATATGGTTGTCATACCAGCATCATACTGAAGAGTACTATTGGAAGCAGACTTGGTGTCTGAAAGTCAAGTCATTTCCACAATGAACGAACATGTTGTAATAATGCTTGATCTTATTGATATAAGATTAAGAAACTATGTGAATTCCACCAAGGAGATTCAACAGGACATTGAAGACTAAAGGAACAAGATAGAATGCAGCAGAACTTTTACCATTTTATTGCTGAAATGTTGCAGAGTGATTCAAGAATCAGACCGGTGAAACTGTTGTCTGAAAGATCAATCACTCTGAGGGTTGAAGAATTTGATATTGAATCAGAGATAAAACCACTAAGATTATTTTGTCCACAAAAGAATTCTTCTAGGTGGGGTATTACACGACCTAAATCTGAAGGTAGAGTACCTGAAAGTTTGTTTTGTGTACGTTCTAGGGACTGCAGTGATGACATGTTGAAAATACCTGCAGCGATAGAACCAGTCAACTCATTTTGTGACAAACTTAGCCTCTTTAGTTTCTTAAGATTACCGAGCTCCACTGGTATCTCTCCCATAAATTTGGGGAAATATATGAGTTACCAGTTTGATGGAAGAGAGAAAAGGAAAACAATTTTCAATTTTATTGTGAAGAAATATCATACTACTTTTCAAGTGTTGTCCACTAAGATCTATTTCTTCAAGAGTTGTTAAGTTGGCTAGCTCTGCTGGTACAGTTTTGATATTGCAAAAACACCTATTCATTCCTCTCATTACAGTATAGTTGTCACTCAACGTCTTTAAGATTGGAAATATTACAATTGATGGATGTAAGAATTGATTTTGTCGGTTTCTTTGAACAGGTTTCTTGCTTTCGGGACCTCAAAAGTTGGTAACAATCTTCCACTTTGTACTTACATTCTTAATGTTAATGTGCTATTTAGACTATTTGAAATTAAAGTTGGTCGCTTCTTAAATGGAAACTCAAGAATTAGTATATGTTTGGAGCATATCATAATTCATGTATGACGTAAAGGGTACGAACTCAAAAAAAAAAAAAAATCACTTATACATCACAAACATATATTGTGTTAGTACATCGTAGCTACCACAGGAACTCAATGACAAGCATAGAAGATGTAGAGAATCGATGCTCATTAGTAAGCTGAAGAAATATGCAACGGAATGGGTTATCAAAGTGTTAGTGATTCGACGAGGCTTAACAAAAGAGTACAAAAATACAAACGACGAGGGTATTCGCTGGCAATTAATATTCGTTGATGAAGAGGTAACTCTATTTTAAAGATGTATTATACTCATTAGTTAATATGATGCCTTATTTTGAGACTCTTATAATTATACATCCTCCCACAAGGAACCAAAATATAAACAACTCTTTTCAACCAAGATGTTCACATGTGGAACAAATATTTTGAATTGAGTCAAAGCTACTACTTCATTAATGGAAGGTTAAATGGTACTAAACCAAACTACTTATCAGTGCGTAAGGACCTTGAGTTAGCATTCACCAACAACACAGAGGTCGTAGAGGACACAACACAATTTAAGAGTCAACAATTCTTAAACAGTTTTATCACCTTTGATGAAGCCGAAAACATCACTGATGGGACATTCTTCGTACACTCCTATAAATGTTATGTTATATCTTACACATATACAATTAACTTAAATTTAATAATACATATTCCCTATAGATGTGGTCTGCTTTTTATTTAAAGTTAAGGTACTAAATGGAGAAGGACGAAGCATAAGGTGAGATGTAATAGTTACAAACGAAATGTAAGTTTACAAACCATCCTTGGAAAATACTGTTGCACATGAGAAGGTTCAAAGCATAATGTTAACTAGTTTTACATGTATAGGTATGATCGCAAAACCATGACTTTATGGGGAGACTTTGCTGAAATAGATGGGAATTTACTAGGGACTCTTGAATGTAACAAACCAATGCTTGCCTTTTGTGATGTCAAATGCTCTGTTTATCAAGGTATATATCCCCTAAAACTAGATAATTCAATAATATTTGAGAGTATATAAAGATATGATTGAATTTATTATTCTTTCTACAATAGGAGATTATGTATTTTCCAAGACTCCCATTAGTAGTTTGATAATCAATCCAGCATTTGAAAAGGCCAATGATCTCCAACAATGGTAAACAAGTCATCTTACCTTGCACTTACTAATTAATAGCCTCCTCCACATGGTAGATATCGCATGTCTTTCTTAATTTTATAATTTATAAATTACAGGCATCAGAACATGAAGGCACAGAACATTGACATAACTTCAGTGCCAAGCAAACAAATGCAAAAAGCCCGCCAAGTAAAAATAAGTGATATTTTGAATGGTTCACTTGCCATGGTGAAGGTACTTACCTCGGCATAGTATACATATGAATAACTACTCAATTTTGAATGTTATAACATATTAAATTGATTGAGCCAATTTCCGTATGGGACATGTACTATAAGTTCAATGCTATGGTTACGGTGATTGACAGTAAGAATGAACCCATGGCATCATGCTTGCAAGGAATGCTACAAGAAAGTAAATGTCCAAACAAGTACAACAACTTGTGTCTACTGTAGCGATGAAGATATTTGTTATGAGGAGAGGTACAGTACACAAATCTCACAATATTACGTAATACACCAAACATATAACAAGCTAATCATAAAATCAACGAATATGCTTTAATTATATGTAACAAATGAATTACGAATTACTAATCAAATGTTCTAATGTGCCTTAGATATCGGTTAAAGATTGAGGTCAGTGTTGAGAACTAGCATCTAACTGTTACATTATTTGAGGCAGCACAATATTTTTTGGACTGCAATGTGAAAGAGTATATTCGGTCTACAACTGAAAAGGTAAAACTCTCACTAAATAAAATATCACTTAATATAAATAATGTTACCCTATTTTAAATTAAATACTAATATATAAGGTTGTCTGATTCAACAAAAAGAAAGGTCGCAATACCACCACCGATTGGTATTAAATAAGGACAAGGAATTCAGTATCCTTATAAAGATTGATCGGCACTTTGCAAATGTTGAGTCAATGATGAATCTGATAGCTATGCAGATATATGAGGTTGAAAAGGAATTAGCTACAAATGAAAGCAATGTTGGAACATCAAATACCAAAAGAAGAAACCACAGACCCAAAAAAGCCAAAGATAGAAGCATACAACAACATCAAAGCAGTGAAAAGATCCAAATGATATCTACGGACACAGATGATGTTCACCAAAAATGCATCAATGTTGAAAGTCAAATTGAATAACCAATAATAAAACAGAGAAGCAAAAGGAGCAGAAAAGAAAAACATCCCACTGTAATTGATAAGAGCACTAAGAAGGTTGCGGAGATACATGGCGTTCAAAAACACACGAGCCCACATGAAAGTGATGATGACACCCCGATAATTCATTTACAAAGAAAGACCAAGAAAGCTACAGAACATAATGTTGACATACTACCAATGAAACATAAAATCAAAGTGGAAAAGAATTAATATGCAGTTGCTTTACAACTCCGTTATGTTTAACTAGCAATCTTCATGATCTCACTAATATGAATATTTATAAGCTACTATTTGCAGTGACCAACTTGACCAAACCTGCATTTTATTATTGACTTGCTTTCTAATACGTAAATGTATTTGATATACTAATTCGCTAAACATTAAATATGTACACAGTGAATCTCCGCCAAACAGATCAGCAATGCTCTTATGCCGAAATGCAACTTCAGTTGATTGAACACCCAAAATTCTAGCCCACACCATAGGTATATATTAGTACTGAACTTTATCACTCAAATTTTTAATATGTTAGTACAAAGGAATGAATATGAGACAATTGAAACCAACGTGACTTTTGTTGATTACTTCTCTTGATTTTGCGAAAGATAGATGGGGGTCTATACTTGCTTTGGGAACTGAAGTGATTTGCTTGATAGTATCTAAATATTGGGTTTCTGTGTCATTTCATGAATTCAAGTTTGACCGAATTGGATGGATTACAAATTCTTACGACAGATTTTGCTCAAGACTTCCTAATTTGTTGCATTGTCATTTTTCATCTTAATTGTACCATTTATTGACTGTTACTTAGTATGCTATTTGTAGATTGGGACTCATCCTATCCGGAAGGCTCATGAGAACATCTATAGAACCTTGAAGGTCACGAATGTTATACTACCCCAATTTGCTCTTCCTCGTCAGGTTTGCTTTAACTTCTGATATGCGTAATTGATTTATGCATTCGTGGTAGCAAATTGTTACCTTTCTGCTAAACATGACATGTGTTTATTATCAGAGTTTATTTCTGTAATTGCTTGAACTCTACTCTTAATCGAAGCATAATGTAGAGGAACCCTTTGTTCTCTTCCTTTGATCAGGCAAAGATTATGGTGTAAATTTAGCAGCAACTTTACAATACCCATATTTCCATTAGCCGATGCAATATGAAGAGGGCTTAGACCATCTTGGTTCATTTCTGTAGCAAATTCTCTCTTAAGTTTAATCAACTCTCGCAAAATCAATATGTCCTACAATACAAGCAATATGAAGAGCAATCTCTCCACCTCCTACTGCAATAGTGTCAAGTAAAAGCGGGTAATCTTTCAAAAGATTGTGCAAGTGTTCTGTATTCCCTGTCCTTGCAGCTTCAAATAACCTTTGATCCTTTATTTCGTACCATCAAATGAGAAAAATGCTTTACAGAAGTTATGTTATAATGATCTGTTTAATGTCATGTGAAGCAAGCAAGAACAGAGTAATCCTATCACCTTCGAAACTGTTTCTGACCTAAAGATTAAAAAAGGCAAAGGCAGTATGTGACCTTTTAAACTGTTTAGAGGAAACAAATTCTTCTAGAGGCGATGAATCTTGGCTGGATTAAGAGCTTTAAAACTCGGGGGAGGAAAGGAATATGACCTCAGATATTCTTTATGAATTCACTTTATTGTTGGGCGAAGCAAGCAAAGAACAGAGTAATCCTGTGACCTTTGAAACTGTTTCCAGCCTAAAGATTAAAAAAAAGCAAAAGGCAGTATGTGACTTTTGAAACTTTTTAGAGGACAACAAATTAACAACTTCACCATATTTTTATTAGATTGATTAGTCCATAAAACAACAACAACAACCTACCTAGTGGAATCTAAAAACTAGAAATATTTGATACTTTCCCATTGGTCCTTGTGGCAGTTCAGGATCTCAAAGGACCCAAGGATATACAACAACTATTTCTTTCTAGAATAATTCCTTGGATAATACTTTGATTGGAGATGATTTACTTCAACAGGCAGAGGCTGATAAGTTTGAATCTATGCTTCAAGACTTAAAGGTTTCTATCAATAAGCTTGATCAGTTGTTTAGATTGATGTGAATGATATTTATCTTCTTTTATACATGTATTCAAAGCTTGAAACCTTTTTCAACCTGCTCCTGATGGATTTCTCCCTGATGAAGCTAATTTCACATCCTATTTATTGGTTCAGCCTAAATTTATAACTATCTCACTTATGGGAGTCATCTGAATTCCACAAAAGATCGTTTGAAAATGCCATTGGCACAATAAAAGACGTTGCAGCCAGTCATCTGTGGCAGGTGCACTTTCATACTTTACCAGTTTTTCCCTTGCTATAGAATGTACTTATACATCATTCCTGTTTGCAGCTTGTTGCTGTGCGAGCCGACCTAAATAGACACTTAAAGGCTCTTAAAGACTATTTTCTTTTGGAAAAAGGTGATTTTTTGATGATGTTTCTGCTATTTGAACTGCTGAGTTATTTGAACATGTCGGGTTTTGGATGAAACATTTGTTCCATAAACATAATCCTCTACAATAGCTTCTCATATTGAATTATTGCTTACTGTCAGCATCTATAAATGGAAACAAATAAATTGCACTTAAGAGTTCCATATTCTTCAACTTTAATGAAAAAAATAGTTTAACTCTTGTTATTTCCAGGAAGTTGCTGTAAAGAAGTTCCTGGATCAAGATATAACTGGTGATTCCCTTGAAGAGTTTAGAAGTGAGGTATTACCCTTCTTGACTAACATAGGCAACTATCAGTCTCTGTAACTACTATCATGAACTCAGGAATCTTATCTAAAGCTGATGGAAAAATCTTGAACAAAGTTATTCTTTTTATCAAACACATGGTTAAAAATTGATGTTTCTTCGCACATGGTTTAATGCCTATGCAAATAACTAAATTTACTTAATCAGTATGAAGCCAGTTTAAGGGTATACAACATCCATCAGAATGTAGTTTCAGTGGAGTTGTATGGTGAAATGAAGCATCTCCATGGATTGTTCACCTTCATGAAGACCTAAAATAGTGACTTCTGCATTTTTGCTGCCTGCTAACCGTACATGCACCCCATCACCCTCACCTTATTGATGTGCACCTCACATAATATTCTTGGACGGCTTCTTCATCTCTATATGAACAATTCATTGAAAAATTTCAAACTAGAGAACAAGAAGTATCTAGTGTCTCTTTATGGATAATTTAACAGTATAGAAACTAACACATGATACTAATACTTCCACTATGCGACAAATCAGATACGTACTCACTTTAGAACAAGCCAAGGCAAGCGTCGCACCAACAATGTTAAATTCCACTCCAACAGACCCCCACACCAAAACATCAACACAATATACATGTAAGATCTTAGACAATTCTTTGAAGTTTATAACTACACTATCCATTGATGGCCTAAAACCATACTCACAAAATCTTACTGTAATAACTGACGCAACTTGTTCTCTTCCAATATCCACTTTACTAGTTCATGAAGACAAAAACACGGCTTCTACCAGCAAAGGTGGTCATCCTGACAACCAGCAAATAACTAGCATAAGCAACACAAGTAAGAACTTACAAAATTCAATCAAATCCAACATGCATGTGTACTCCCTGGGCTTAACACATTTGCATACATGCATACAAAAGTATTACATCGGTTGTCTTCGTAGCTAAAATATTGTTCTGATTATAGAGAAAATACAATTGTGTAGCGCATTGCGGAGGGTTGAAAAATATATAGCAACAATGCAAGGAACAGGAGATCTAGAAGGTGAAGCCCCGGTCAAAAAAGCAACCATGAGTAAATTGGCTATTTAGAGCATTATCCGAAGAAGCCGAAACTAGAGGTACGTCCAAAAAAACTACTCATATGCTACACACTATTTAATAGGAAAATCAAAGATAAGTGCTACTCAATTATTAACATTACGCTCGATGCATAACATGAAATGGGCTTATGACATATATCTATAATTATATTTACCTCTACAGGACCTTCTGCTTACAACTTATCACTATCGTATCCCCATGAGTTAAAGAGGGTCCCAGAATGTATCTATTGTGCAGTAAAAAGGTTTGATCGTGAACCTCCATCATTCTATTGTGCAAGTGACTTTATAAAATTAGCAACCAATGAAGCCCCGCTGGAACTATAGGAACTATTTATGGGTACTACAGAAGAAGCTATAGAGTTTCGAAAAAATATCCGAGCTTATAATAGCATCTTTGCTTTTACATCTTTTGGTGTTAACTTGGAAAAGGAAATAGCATCTGCAAGGAAAGGAGTCTATACTTTCAGGGAACAAGCTCAAATATATCACGATCTACCATTATTGATACCACGTAATAACAATCCCTGTTATTTTCAATTGTACTTCTTTGATACAGACAATGAGTTAACCAATAGGATATCAAAAGTAAAAGATGGAATTCTATCAGACACAATCACCACAAAGATCAAACGAATAATGAAGGTAAATCCATATGCGCAAGTCTTTCGCCAACTAAAGGACCATTCCAGTTTCCAAAATTTCAAACTCCGAATTGCTGCAAATGCATCTTTGGATCAATGAGTTTACAACACACCCTCAGTATATCAGGTGGCGGCCATTTGGATAGATGGAAACAATTCGAATTTACCTTTTGACCGAGAAATTATTATTCATGAACATTTGCATTATAAGCACAGAGTCAAGCATTACTACGGATGTTATGACCCCTTAAAATATCTTTTAATCTTTCCAAGAGGCGAATTCGGATGGCACCAAGGAATAAGAAAACAAAACAAGAGACAACAGCACAACTGAATTTCCCAAACACCAACTCTGACCAATGATATTCCAATGTTCACATCAACTGGCACAATTTTTGCTAATGAGGACCAAGGTAACATCGCTCACCTTATTATAGTAATATTGTTAAATATAAAATATTAAATACCTCCCATGCTAGACTTTGTACTTATAGAAACCACAACCCTATGTCTATACTCTCACTTTAATTATCGATAATTACATGGTCTATTCTGATTTGCATTAACTTACCAGCACTCAACTTCAAATGGTAAAATGCAAGACACATACTATTGCCGGATAATACTAACAGAACACTACTGACACTCAAATTATTTTACTATAATGTCTAACACTTGTAGATGTCCGCCGTGAGACAAAGGGAGTTGTTTCCTGTGGGGAGCATTATTGTTATACATTACAAGAACGTGAAATAGAGAGGTCTATATTACTCCTAGGCGGAAGACTTCTAAAACAGTTTGTGGTTGACATGTACATAAAATTGAAAACAACAAGGCTTGAATATTTCAGAAATGAACAATCAAATTTTAGAAGATAGATATATCAAGGAATTATTGATAGTGTGAACGAGGGTGAATATAGGGGAGATAGAATTGGTCACAGAATGCTACTTCCATCTTCTTGTATTGGGGGCTCACGAGATATGCAAAGATTGTACATGGATGCAATGGCTTTGGTTCAGGCTTTTGGAAGACCCAATCTGTTCGTAACGATGACATATAATCCTGATTTGCTTGAGATCCAGCGAGAACTGCGCAATGGTCAAATAGCTTAAGATAGACAAAACATGGTGATGAGAATATTTTGACCTAAGTTGCAGGACCTAAAGACCAAATAAAGAATATTTGGGATTGTAGAGGCTCATGTATTTGTGGTAGAATTCCAAAAACAAGGACTACCACACATACACCTCCTGCTTATATTAAAAGAAGGTCACAAGATTAAATCAGCAGATTAGTACGACAAGTTCATCTCTGCAGAGATTCCAAACAAATGTCAATATCCCCTCTTGCATGAATTAGTACTTAGGCATATGATGTATGATCATTGTGGGAAGCACCGTCCAACAAACCCGTGTATGCAAAATGGGCAATGCAAATATCATTATCCACCTCCTTACAACAACAAATCAATTCAAGCAAACGATGGATATCCTATTTACAAAAGAAGAAAGGATGGTGCAACAGAAACTGTTCGCGGAATGAAGATGAATAATCAGTGGGTGGTACCTTATAGCCCATATTTGCTTACAAGATACAATTACCACATAAATGTTGAGGTTTGCTCAGGAGTAAAAGCAATAAAATACTTTTACAAGTATATATATATAAGGGTCATGATAAATGTGTTGTTTATGTTGAGGCTGATGATAGAGAAAAAGTTATTGATGAGATTCAATCTTTTCAAGATGCACGATGGGTTTCACCACCCAAGGATCTATGGAGAATTTATGAATTTAACTTGACTTATATGCAACCTCAAGTGATCAATCTTCAACTACATCTACCGCAAAAACAATCAGGTACATACATTTAGGCATTTTAAAATAGAACTACAATATTATACATAAAATGCTGACAATATGAGTTCTAACTATACAATAAATCATACTGTTTTACTGGAAGAAACAAAATTTGCAAAGTATCATCTCCAAGGAAGGTGTCAACCAAACAATGTTGACAGAGTATTGAAAGATGTGCTCAGTCGATGCGGAGGCATGGAAATACCTTTATAGAGAGTTCCCTAAGCATTACATTTGGAATAACAAAGGAAAGACTTGGATAAAAAGAGAAACAAGATCTGTAGTTGGTCGCATTGCAATTGGTAAGCCAGATGTACTATATATGTATATGCTACTTACTATTCAAATAAGTACTAACCATTTCTACTCTACAACAAATCCTAGAGAAGGAGAAAGGTATTATGAGTGACTATTACTAAACCATGTTAGAGGACCATTCTTATTCCAAGACTTACTCACTGTCAATGGCAAACATTACCAGACCTTCAAAGAAGCGGCCAAAGAAAGAGGGTTACTAAAGTCGGACAACATCATATAAGAATGCTTAGGAGAAGCTACTCTTTCTAAAATGCCATCAGCTCTTTGAAGTTTGTTCACCACAATTCTGGTTCATTGTAACCCAATGGATGTTAGAAAACTCTAGGATACTTGTTACGAGAATATGCCTAAAGACTTCAACAGGGTGCATGGTAGCTCACAGAAGGAGATACTACAATGGACCCTAAATAGTATCAATAATTGTTTGGGAAGTATGAGCAAGATCATAGTTATATATGACCTCCCGCGCCAGGATCAACAATTCCTTGAAGTTGGGTCATCACAATGTAGAGAAATTGATGATGAAATGTCTATGGAAATACCAACGGAAGATTTTGAAGAACAATCAAAATTAAATCTTGAACAAGAACTGGCTTTTTCAAAAATAATCCAAAGAGTCGATTCTGGAAAAATTGGAATATTCTTTGTTGATGGACCTGGAGGTACTGGAGAAACGTACTTATACCATGCAGTACTTGCCAATGTTAGATCAAGAGGTATGATAGCATTGACAACAGCAACCAGTGGCGTAGCAGCTTCAAGTTTACCGGGAGGATGCACAATTCACTCAAGGTTTGAGATACCTTTGCAAAGAAATGAGTCGACTATGACAAATATGTCCAAACAAAGTGGCTGCCAAATTGATTAGAAAAGCAAAAGTGATTATATGGGATGAAGCACCGATAGCCAGGCGACAAACAATAGAAATAGTAGACAGGAGCTTTAGAGACATAATGGACAGCGAATAACCATTTTGGGGGGAAGGTCATGGTATTTGGAGGAGATTTTCGCCAGGTGTTACTGGTAGTTCCAAAATCAACGAGAGCAGAAACTGTTGATTCAAGTTTAGTGAAGTCATATCGCTGGACTTCAATGGAAAAGAGCCAGTTAACTAGAAATATGAGAGCAAGAACAGATCATACATTTAGTGAGTTCTTACTTCGTGTGGGGAACGGAGAAGAACCAATGCTAAGAGATAATTTAATCCTCCTTCCACAACAATTGACTGTCAAGCATTGTACTTATGGAACTCCAGAAGAAAGCTTAATCGGGGAGATATTTACCGGCTTACAACGAAGTGCTACTACAATAAATATGTTATGGAACGAGCTATCTTAGCGAGTAGAAATGACCATGTGGATAATCTAAATGATAAGTTAATAGCCATGTTCCCAGGCAAGAGCAACACATTTAATAGCTTCGACAGTGCAGAAGATGACACTAACAACTATTATCAGGAAGAATATCTAAATACTTTAATGCCAAAATGGTCTCCCACCGCATAGGTATACACCAAAATACAATAGTAAATTAGAATCATGAAGATGTCGTAACAAAAGACAATACCACTATACTATAACATTTCTTTGAAAATGAAGATTAGAATTGAAAATCAATGCACCCATCATGCTGCTAAGGAATTTAGACCCTTCAAATGGCTTATGTAATGACATAAGAATGATATGTAGAGGCTTTGATAGGAATGTCGTCCATGCAGAAATATCAAGTGGTCATTACGCAACAAAGCAAGTCTTTATTCCGCGAATTCAACTGTCGCCACCGGAAAATGAAGTATATCCATTCAAATTTATTCGCAAGCAGTTCCCAATACGCCTTTGCTTTGCAATGATAATAAATAAAGAGCAAGGACAAATGATTCCAAACATTGGCGTGTATTTGTCGGAACATGTCTTCTCACATGGTCAATTGTATGTTGCCTATCTAGGGGGATATCTATGGCAACAACAAAAGTCCTGGTCCTAACACAATAACCAAAATGACATCCGGGGACATACATAAAGAACATCGTCTATAAGGAAGTTTTAGGTATGATAACCTCAGAAAGGCACAAAGACAGAATTCAATATAACTACGCAGCCCTAACACCATTACACGACTTCGAATTTCAGGATTACAACACACTGACTCACCTATACAAACATAATAGATGCAGCACCCACACTGCTATTCAATTTGTATGTTCACCATACTTATTTTTTACTTGCATGTTATTGATCAACTCTTTTTGGGATCCAGATACTGAAACGCTAAAACCTTTGGTATTTGAAATCTTCAAATCATATCTATGTCAATGTTAAGTATTGATACTAGACTGTATTTTTCCCTCGCTTTCAGCTAAATGTTTCTACTGGAATGCCTGTGGCTGATAATGGCAAGAATGCATTCTTGGACCTGAAGAGCAAGAAGGATCATAGATGCATCATTTTCAAAATCGATGAAAAGAAAAAGGAAGTAGTTCTAGGTAAAAGGAAATTGTTAGTAATTTGAGATAGAAACATTTACTCCCTAAAAATGCTTAAAAAAAAGATTTTCATCTTTCGTTGTTTTGCTCTGCAGATTTCAGAAATGGAGATTGGCGTAGCAGTTGCTGGTACATTCTCTTTACATTTGAATGTTTTGTTAGATAGGGTTGCTCTTCAGGGTAATCTGCTCAACGTGTGTTGTACTGAAATGCGAGGTTTTGTTAAAACATAGTGAAATTGAACCAGATGATCCCTTTACAGAGGAAGGTTTACATGAGGAATACAAGAAAGTGAAGTTTAGTACATTAACTGTTCTTTAGCTGCTGAATTTAGTTGTGATTATTGCTGCTTTACTTTGTATTTTTGTATTTAATGTATTGAGAGAAAAGAGAGCTTTTGGGCTTGAATTGTGAAGATGGGAAGTAATGATTTTCATGTTGATTTGTGGAAGATTGTTTTCTGGGAGTAAATTTTTATGGCAAAAAGGCGTTTTGTATTTCGTGTATGAATTGAGGAATTCCGTGCAGAATTCCATTTGCTTAACTCTTGTTTTGATTGCTTGGTTGTGCCCTGTGGGGATTCCCACTCAAGATCCAATTCTTTGGGAGAAGTTTGCTGGAGAACCAGAACATGTCATAAATTTCTTCTTCATGCTGGCAGAGGAAGTTAGAGAAATCATGTCTAAACTTTGTTTTAGAACACTTAATGAAATGGGTGGCCATTCACACATTCTTGAAATGGATAAGATTTAGTCAAGAACAATGGCAAATTGAACAATATTGACTTGCTGCTGATATTCGGCCTGAAGCAGCCCAATATTGTATACAAAAACAGGATCATGGTTTGGACATGGCTTTAGATACCAATTTAATAGCCTTTTCCAAAGCTGCTTTAGAGAAAAGTCTTCCTGTATATATTGAAACTCCAATCTGCAATGTGAACCGTGCTGTTGGA
>JAABOM020124476.1:0-22048 GCA_011800125.2 Solanum clarkiae | reverse complement strand
AATTTTTAATATTATTTTTTTTGAAATATTCATATGGTTATTCTTAGAAATAACATTTTTTATTAACTCGTATTAAGATTTTATCACACTATTATTTATTTTATAACTTATATTCTTCAAGAACTAAAAATGTTTTCAAATTTTTTCTTTTTTTGAGTCTTATATTTACCTAAGTCTGGTTGTAACAGTTTTAATGGATCTTAAAGGATGCCTCACCCCTTTCCTTTAGGATAATTAGAACCCTTAGCTAGAATTATATACGTTAAGTAGAACTTAATTGTTATTTTAGCAAAATAGGTTTCCTAATTTACCTTACAAGTAATTATGTGGCGTCTCCTTAAGTTAATATTTAGGACTCATCAATATGATGTACAATATTTGACGTGAGTTAAAATAGGGTATAACACTAGTCAAATTGAAAGATGAATTAAATAAGTCACTCAAATGGGCAGCCTCCTCAAAACTCATATCTAAAATGACAAATCAAAGGAGCAATGAGAGAAATGGTTTAGTCTAAGTAAACAGAATTGATCCGCTTTATAATCCTCACAGCAAGAATGTGTCTATCTTCGACAATTTAGTAAGCTTGCATTGTGGTAGAAATGGACATATAAAGGGAGACTATGAAATTCTAAAGGGGACCTTGAGGAGGAAACAACTTCCATCTATTGTTAAAAATCCTCTGAACAAAAATTTGTATAAGGGACCAAGTCCCATCTTTGGAAAAGGTCACACAAATTTCCCTCTTGTACTAAGAAGCATTTGATTATGCCACTTCCAGCCTTTTGGAACTCAGACTGACATGGGTTACCAAGTCTAATAAATGAGTCTTGTGTAGGAACAATCTGGAGGAAGCAGTCAGTGTTGGTGCACGAACAGTGGTTTCTCCAAGCATATGGTTGGAAGGATTAAAAACTTCTCTCTTTGAAAGGGCTACATGGGGGTAAACTATCCTTTGGAAATGGGAAGAAAAGGTATCTTCTAGGGATTGGAAGAATTGGAAAGTCTCTTGAAAATTCTATTGAAGATGTGTACCACGTCGATAGGTTGAAGTATAGTCTTTTGAGTGTGTATCAGATTTGTGACAAGGGCAATGAAGTGAGGTTCATGTCAGATAAGTGTCTTGTCACAAATTTGTCAACTAAGAAAGTGATACTTACTACCGAGAGATGCCAGAATATGTATGTAGCTAACCTCAATTCTGCTCGTGGTGAAAATTTAACTTGTCTTAGGGCTCAGGATGAGACACGTGCTTTATGGCACAAAAGACTTGGCCATGTTAGCACTTCCTTATTGAACAAACTGGTTATTGGGGACCTAGTCCGAGGATTTCCAAAGATCAAATTTTGTGACAACAAAGTTTATGATGCTTGTGTTAAAGGGAAACAAACTGGAAATTTCTTCAAATCTAAGAAAGAAGCTAAGTGAACACTTTTAGACCGCTAGAACTCATCCATACTGATCTCTGTGGTCCAGTGAAGTTGCAAAGTAGGGGTGGTAAAAGGTATATCCTAGTTGTGGTTGATGATTTCTCCAGATTTACCAGGACCAAATTTTTGAGGGATGAAGTAGTTGATGTGTTGATATCCTTCAGCAAGATGATTTCAAAACTGAATTGGCAGCAAGATTGTAGGGGTCAATCGAAAAATGGCACATAATTTGACAAATTCCAAGATTGATGGTTTTTGCACTGAAGAAGGGATGCACCATAACTTCTCAGAACAAAGAACTTCACAACAAAATGGGGTTGTAGAAAGGAAGAATCAAACTCTTGTGGAGATTGGTAGAACAATGATGATAGAGTCAAGGTTGCCTAAAAGTTTTGGACTGAAGTTGTCAACACATCATACTATGTTACCAATAGGTGTTTTATTAGGTCGATCAAACATAGAACTCCCTATGAAATTTTGTGAGGTCGAAAGCCCAACAGAAGTCACTTGAGGACTTTTAGATGCAAGTGTTATATGTTGAACAATGGGAAGGAGAAACTGGGTAAGTTTGACTCCAAAAGTGAAGAAGGTGTCTTTGTTGGATACTTTTCAAACAAGTCTTACAGAGTCTTCAACAAAAGAATACTTTATTTTGAGGAAAGTGTGCATGTCATATTTGATGAATCTGAAAAGCAAGAAAATGCAAGTTAAAAGGAAGACTCAGAGTTGGAAGAGTTGCTTCATGTACAAAGAGACAACCTGATGAATGATCTTACAGAAAATGTTCCAGCTCAAAATGAAAATAAGAAAAGGAAGGATGATACAGGCTGGGAACAGTTTGAAGGACCTGGTTCATCCTCCAGGTCACCTGCGAATGTGGAAGAAGTGAGACCATACCAATAAAGACATAGGGTAGTTATTGTAAGGAGAGTCCAGATGCATTGAGTTATCAAAGTCAACGGACAGGAAGAGATTTTGGATGGAAGCATAAAGCATCACATCCTTTGGATCATATGATTTCTGATTTGGACTCCGGCATACAAACCAGGTCCAAGACTAGAAATCTTATGTCCTCTACTTTTCTCTCTTCGATAGAGCTCAAAAATGTAAAGGAAGAACTTTTTTATGTTGATTGGGTTTAACTTTATGTAAGAGGAGATAGTTCAGTTTGAAATAAGTCAAGTGTGGCATCTGGTTCCAAAACCTCCTAACAAATCTATCATTGGGACTAGGTAGGCCTATAGAAACAAACTGAATGAAAATGTAGTCATCACCAAAAATAAGTCCAGGCTTATTGTTCAAGGCATCAATCAAGAAGTGGGAATAGATTATGATGAAACTTTTACCCCTATTTCAAGGATGGAAGTATTCAGAATCCTCATTGTCTTTGCTATATATATGGAATTCAAGTCGTACTAGGTGGATGTGTAAAGTGCATTTTTGACTGGGTATCTTAAAGAAGAAGAGTATTTAAGGCAACCCCCTGGTATTGAAAATGTTGAGTTCCTTGATCATGTAATGAAATTGGATAAAGTTGTTTATGGGTTGAAGCAGGCTCCTAGGGCCTGGTATGAAAGACTCTGTGGCTTTCTACTATCTCATGGATTCAAGGGAGGAAAGATAGAAATAACTCTCTTTTTGAAATCAAGGGAAGAAAATCTACTGATTGTTCAAGTCTATGTAGATGGTATAATCTTTGGTGCTGCATCTGACTCACTCTGCAAGGAATTTGGGAACCTTTTGAGATACGCATAATCGGAGAACTCAGCTTTTTTCTAGGACTACAGATCAAGCAAACACCCAAAGGAATCCTTATCAGTCAAGAGAAGTATATCAAGGAACTTCTGAAGAATTATCACATGATGGAGGCCAAGTTAATTGATACTCCCACGGGAACAAGTTCAAAACTAGATGTTGATGAACCTACCCCCAAAGTAAATGAGATAATTGATTGTGTTATCATAGAGTCTCTATTGCACCTGACAGCCAGTAGGCCTGGCGTTATATTCTGTATGGGTATGTGTGCTAGATTTCAAGCCTTCCCTAAGGAGTCACACCTGAAGGCAACAAAAAGAATTCTAAGGTACCTTAAAGGTTCAGGTAACTTGGTAATTTTCTATCCAACTAGTGATTACTTTGATTTGGTAGGCTACGCAGTTGTTGATTTTGTTGGTTACCTGGTTGACCCAAAAAGTACATCAGGTATGGCTCATTTTCTTGGGTTTTTACTCACCTTATGAGACACTAAGAAATAGAATTTTGTGGCATTATCTATTGCTAAGGCTGAGTATATAGTTGTTGCTACTTGTTGCTCTCAACTTCTTTGGAACAAACAACAACTGAAGGACTTTGGAGTCCTGACTGATACTATTCCCTTGCTATGTGATAACATAAGTACCCTAAACATGGCTAAATTTCTGGTGCACCACAAAAGGGAAAAACACATAGATATGACGCATCATTTTCTTAGGGATCAGGTTGAAAAAGAAAACATCTACATGAAGTTCTGCAAGATGGAAGACCAGATTGCTGACATATTTGCAAAACCACTACGCAAGGACAATTTTAAAGGAACGTGATGAGGCTAGGATTAGTAAAGTTAAGAAAATCTAACTAAACTTAGTGATCCACTTATCCCAACTTTGGCTAAAATTCATAGGCAGGGATCCGAATTTTGTTATACAATTATCTCTGAATTTAATTTTCGTACCTCATATATATACATGCCTAACATCATCATAGACGCAAAAGTGAAGTTGGGAAAATGTTCACAAAAATTTTGCAGATTGACAGGAACCTAGTTCCTTCTCAAAGGTTAGTGTTCATTTTTTACAGCATCATTAGTAATCATTAAATCTATCAGAACGGCCATGTGTCTCTTCCCTATTCATTGAAGTGTTGTCTTATCAGTCCATGTCCTGAAAAGACATAACCCTTCAAGAACCAGACATGTTGCTTCACTTCCATAAATTCATGAATTTTCCTCCTTTTTGAACACCTTTCCTCATTCAATTTCTTTATCTCTCTCATATTATTCTTATCTCTCAACAATGTCTCAATCCTCTCCTCAATTCTAAGAACCTGCACCCTCAGAGATAGAAACTCCTTCCTCTCATAAAATTGACACTCCTCTCTCTACTCCTATCCACATTCCTATAAAATCAGAGGATTTAGATTCATCAGTCAACCCTAGTTCACTCTCCTCTAATGATCCTTTCGGCATCAACCATACCACTTCTCCACCATCCTCCTCGACCAAGGATGATAAGCTTCTATCCTTTACTGGCTATGAGAGTTGACCAGAACTTCCCTATGGGCTCTTGTTTCCACAGTGGAAGTGCTTGAAACCCTTAACCTTGAAGGTGTTCTTGCTGAAGATCATCCAACCTCTTCCCAACCAAATCCCACATCCTCTACTATGTCGGAAAGGTTGCTTCAATAGAGACTTGCAAGTGGAAAAGGGAAATGAGTCTAACATTCTTACTACTAGAGAAAAATGGGTTGTGCAAAGTCTGACGAAAATGAAAGGGGGAAATCTTTTTGCTAAAGAAGAGGCTAAGTCACCTGATTTACAATTACTGATGTCTTAACCTCTATTTGATCTGACTCCCTTAAGTTTTATGCAACTTGTAAATGTGGTTGAGGGTGATGAGGAAGATGATGATGACAACAATGCAACTTTGGTTTGGAAAATCAGGAAGAGAACTCATGGAAATCTACCAAATCAAGAAACAACTGGGGACCAAGTCTCTGGATCAATTGCGACAGAAAAGAAAGTAATAGACAAGGGAAAAGAAAAGTTTTTTGACACAACACAAGCATCCAAAGTTTATTCAACTAGAGGAACTCAAAAGAAACTCCTAAGTGATGTTATGGGTTCAAGTGAGTCTAAGACTACTAGGAAGAGGAAACAAAGAGCAGTTTCAATACTTGAGGAGGAAGATAAGATAATTAATGTTACAAAGGATGAGGATGATAGTGCTACTGAATCACATGAAGTCATTGCAAAATTAAAATGAAGGACCAAAGAAACAAAGGTTCTAGTAAATGGGTAGTAAAGGGGAATAGGGAAGAATAAAAAGGGAGATAGAAGAGGACAAAACCACAGGGAAAGAATCGGTTTCCTGTGAGGGACTAGGTTCGGTGAGAAAGAAGGATAGGACTGAAAATATTCTAAGAAAGCAGGAGAGTATTCAAATTATTGAAAAATAGATGGTACTCGACGTTAGTGTATTTGAGCCTGAAGTAAAAAAGAAAGCATAGTATGCGTGATATAGTTGATGTTATCATCATTCAAGGCTAGGACAATCTTTTTGAGTGGACGGTTCCCACTTTTCATGAGTAAGAAATTAGGCATTTCTATTACAACATAAAATTCACTGTGGATGGGGGTTTAGATACCTCTATAGGTGATGTAGCTCTTCACCTGACTGAGAAAGTGCCGAGGAAGATTTTGAAGGTACAAATGAAAGGCATAAGAAGTGTGTCTGGTTGTGCTCCAATTGGGAAGTTCATCCTGGAAGCAAGAAAATTGCCAAACTTAAGTATGACTGGTTAGTAAAAACAAAATTCTTGAAAGGACAATACCAGTTACACTTTGAGTTTGTCAATAACGTCCTATTTCCCACGATTGAAAAGCGTACCATTGCCTCCACCGTTGATCTCTTCCTTATGGAAGCCTTGAGCAAGTTGGATGCAATAAATCTTCTAGGGATGATGCTGGATACATGAACAAAATTATGATAGTAAAGGACGGGAAGCCCGGGTTAGCGAATGGATATTTGCTAAATCATGTTTTTGAGCATTTTGGGGTCTGACTAAACAAAGGGGTACCAGGTACCATAAAGCAATCATTCTCACAGTCCATTTTTGTGGAACGTGACTGCATTAAAGGAAGGGTAGGAAACAAACCTAAGTATCAAGTCGCAGATCTCATAGCTCAACAGGAAGTCCTTAAGCAACAAGTTGAAGAGTTAACCATTGCAACCAATGCTAAGGATGCTAAGATTATTGTGGCATTGAAAGCACATATTGTTCAGGGGATGCAAAAGGAACCTGGATCTAAAAAGATTTCTAGGTTTAGGGTGAAATGATAGGCTGGATATGGAAATGAAAACCCTCACGCAACAACTCCTCCAAGCCTATCAGGACACCAATGCAAGAATGACTCTTCTCCAATCCTTTGCCCTCAATCTATCTGGTCTTTCAGTCAGTTTTCCTATTTGTCATTATCTTTTCTGTTGGCCAATTCAGACATGTTTTGTTGATTTTATTTTGTTGTCCTAAATACTCTTCTGGTTATTTTAATTGGCTGGACTGGTTTCACTGCTTTAATCTTATGCTTGCATGATTCTGAGTATATCTATGTTGCCCTACTGGCTATGAACTCAGTGATTATTCTCTCTATTTAGTTTACTGTTTCTGCTTATAATGATGCCAAAAAGGGGAAAACTGAGATGGAAATTGTTCATTTACTTAGACTAATATACCAGTTTTTGGGGGAATAAATAGTTGTGCAGTGTCCAGAGGATTAGGGGGAATCATCTCAGGGGGAACCAATAGTTTGTCATCACCTAAAGAGGGAAATTGTTATTATGTGTCTGTTTAATGATCAACAAACTTCTAGTACAAATTGAGATCAGATCAATATCATGGTAAAAAATATAATTGACTGTGTTGGATTACAACCAGAAAAGTTGCATGGTTGGTGGAAATTTTTCCTTCATCATACTAAAGGACCAAAATATATTTAGAGGTCCCATCATGTGCATATAAAAGGAAGCTTGTAAAAGACAAAAGCTGACTTTTTGGAGAATTAAGATTGTATGCATTCAAGATCAGAAGTCCTCTTTGTCTCACTATGAGAAATATGACACTAGTACTCGAGGGACCTGATAAATGGAGCTTATAGTGTTCCTTTAGTCATTGTTGTACTCTATGATAAGAGCTTTTGTAAGATCAAGTTCATAATCTATAAAAGAATATTGATAATTGTATGTTTAGTCTTTTGTTGCTAAGATTCTTAGTTTGTTGTGACCTCAAAATCAATGGGTAGAAGTCTATATTAATCTAGCATGATCATAGTATAGGTTGTTGGCGTGTTTTTTTGGTCCTCTAATTCTTGTGATAGTGTTGTTGCAAGCTGGGTATAGAGAGGAGTAGTGCAAATAAATAGTTGGTTGTATTTGACTACATTGCTCTTACATTTTAGTGGATTTTTGTGTTTTGAAAATCTTGTAGGACAGACCATGGTTGTTTCTTCCTTGAGCGAGGAGTTTTTTCACTTAAAATCTTTTGTTCATATCAATTGTATTTATTATTCTTTTTACTGTTATATTAATTGTGTGTCAAGGGACCAGACCTAGTCCCTGAGCATAGTTGGAGCATTCATTACAACACAACAGAAGGCTCTCCAATAGAGATAATTGACATCATTACTTGCCTCCAGAAAATGGATTTCATGTATGCTATTGGGTAGAGGTGAATGGAAATTTCACGCTTACTAAATTGCTGATAGAAGTCACAGAAAAATGAAACAAGTAGAAAAAGCTTCTGATTTCTAGGGTTTCTTCACCGGCAATGTCTAATATCCAAACTTGTAGATCTTGTGCTATTGGATTTCAAACATATTGGTTTTGGACTTACAGTCTATGTTGCCGGAAAGTGTCAGCGGGCGTATGTTAGATTCTCTAAAAGTAGTGTATTTTTCGAAGCGACATTTGAATATTTGAGGTTTTTTTCTATGGATGGATCAAGCAATAGGAAATAGCATTGGGGAATTTGCAGCTGCTGACAATGTCATTGGCACTATGCTGTTAGGTAAATGAGGGATGTGGAGAGAAAAGAGGTTAGAAAGAGGTTACTGCGGGATATTAAGGAGCTGAAGGTATTGGAAGTGTAAAAGTAGAGCAAATCTAATTTGAAGCTAGTAGGATAAAACTAATGACCTGTTGAAAGACTTAAAGATCTAAAAATTGATGCGCAAACCAATTCTATTTTCAATATACTTGAGTGTGCTGTCTTGAAGAGTAGGATATCTGCTTTTTCTCGTGATAAATATGGACACCATTTGGCTTTATATTGCGAACCCCTGCAAGTTGAAAGCCTTGAGGAAAAGGAGGAGAATCAAGTCATTGATGCAAATGACTTCAGAATACCCATTGAGATTCCTATTCAGGGTCATCAGAGAAGAAACTCCTAATTCTAGATCTTCAAAGTTCCCTAATATTATGGTACAAGATATATGAAAAGAGGAAGCTGAAAAGTATGGCTAATTTATGGGAGAAAATGCCAAGCCAAAAGTTAAAAAGGCAACTGAATAATATTCTACACCTTCGTCTCTAGAAATATCCGAGAAGAAAAGAAAGAAGTCCGCTGAGATGGCTAAAGGATATAGTTGCAGCGCGAAGAGTGTTGAAGGAAAAATTGGCAAGTGGATCATCAAGTAGTCTAGTGATAATGACTTGAAAAAAACAAAGATACTCCATGTTTTGATTCCTTAGTGTGATGAACTTGGTGACAAGCCGTACATGAATGCGAGCCCTTTAATAAGGGAAAGAAAGAAGAGCAAGTATTTGTCACCGCCTTATTTGAGCCCTATTTGGAATGTAGGAAAATCAAGCTTTAAGTGAGAACTTGAAATATAATCTCAAAAAATTTATGATATTACCAAGATTGTCGAGTGGATGACAAAGGCTGCTCGGCTTCTTTTGTCTTCTCCTGATGCAAATAGTAATGAGACTGGGAAGGTTGATGTTGGCAAGAGTTCTCAGATAGGAAAGGGAAGCTCTATTACTGTTGATACCATGGATCTCCATTCATCTGTGAATGAGATAAAGGCTGAGCTTCAGTCTACTATGCTACACCCTCTTTCATTGAGGAATGGATCTCTTGAGAAGGCCAGAGGTTTCATTTCCATGTTCAAGAACTCTGTATATTTTGATATTTACCAAACTACAAGCATTATCACCAAGTGGAAGGAGGAAAAAAGAGAAATCAAAGTTAATGATCTCACACCTCCTTCTACTTGATGATACTGCTTGTAGTTTGATCCATCAAAATATTCGGAGTTTCTGAAAGTGAAAATGAAACCTCTGGCCTTCTCAATAGATCCATTCCTCAATAAAAGAGGGTATAGTGCAGTAGACTGAAACTCAGCCAGTGCCTCATTCATAGATGAATTGAGATCCAAGGTATCAATAGTCATAGAGCTTTGCTTTCCTATCTGTGAACTCTTGTCAATGTCATCCTTGACAACCGCATTACCATTTGCATCAGGAGAAGACAAAAGAAGCCGAGCAGCCCTTGTCACCCGCTCACCAATCTTGGTAATATCAGAAATTTTTTGAGATTCTATTTCCAGTTCTCTCTTAAAGTTTGAGTTTCCTGCATTCCAAATAAGTCTCAAATAAGGCGGTGACAGATACTTGCTATTCTTTCTTTCCCTTGATGAAGGGCTCACACTCATGTATTGATTTCCACCAAGTTCATCACACTCAAGAATAACACGGAATCTCTTTGATTTTGCCAAGTCACTGTCACTAGACTGCTTGCTGACCCGCTTGTCAATTTTTTCTGCAACACTCTTCGAGCTGCCACTATGACCTTTCGCTTTCTCACCAGACTTCTTCCTTTTTTTCTCAGATATTTCTAGAGACAAAGGTGTAGATTATTCTTCAGTTGTCTTTTTACTTTTTGTCTTGGCATTTTCCCCCATAAGTTCAGCCACACTTTTTAGTTTCCTCTTGTCACAGGTAGCCATAGAAAACTTTGAAGATCCAGAATTAGGAGTTTCTTCTTCTAATGACCCTGAATAGGAACCTCAATGGGTATGCTGAAGTCATTTGGATCAATGACTTGATTCTCCTCCTTGTCCTCAAGGCTTTCAACTTGCAGCGGTTCACAATATAAAACCAAATGGTGTCCATATTTAGCACGAGAAAAAGCAGATAGGCTACTCTTCAAGATATCAAACTCAAGTATATTGAAAATAGAATTGGCATGCGCATCAAGTTTTAGATCTTCAAGTCTTTCAGCAGGTTATTAGTTTTATCCTAATAGCTTTAAATTAGATTTGCTCTGCTATTACTCTTCCAATACCTTCAACTCGTTAATATCGTGCAGTAACCTCTCTCAAACGTCTTTGCTCTCCATTTTCCTTATTGCCAAAATGCATAGTGCCAATGACAACGTCAGTCGCTGCAAATGCCCCAATGCTATTTCCTATTACTTGATCCAGCCGTAGAAAAAAAACTCAAATTTTCAAATCATCACTTCTGAAAATACACTACTTTTGAAGAATCTAACACGTGCCCACTGTCACTTTCCAGCAATATAGACTGTAAGTCAAACCAACATGCTTGAAATCCAATAACACAAAATCTACAAATTTGGATATTGTCTCAAATGTCCATAGAGACATTGCCAGTGAAGAAACCTTAGAAATTGGAAGCTTTTTCTACTTGTTCCATTTTTCTGGGTACGACTTCTATTAGCAATTTTAGCATGCATGAAATTGTTATTCTACCCAATAGTATACATGAAATCCATTTTCTGCAGGAAAGTAATGATGTCAACTATCTCCACTAAAGAGGCTTCCGCTGATTCACCAATTCATTACCTGTTCAAAAATTTTCATTACCAACAACAACTATCAACTTCCTTTACCAAAAAATCAGCGAGACTGATCCAGAAAAATGAAAAAGAATTCACCCAAAAAGGGGCTAGATATTTGAAGCGTGGACAGCAACGTCGACATTGGGTAAATCGATAATAGTGATAGGTAGCTATTACTTAAAAGGTTCACTACAAGAAAAAATCTTATTTAAGAGCAACATTTAGGGATGAAAAAGGTAATCTCTTCCTTGTAGAAAGATGCGGCTCAGAAGGTTGATGTATTCTTGAGTAAACTTGCTGCTCAGATTTTTAGCGAAACCAAATTCTAGAAGAGTTTTGTTTGTGCTAGAGAAAACTAACTACTCTTGAAATTGAACCATTTTTAAAAACTCAAAGAAAACGTTAAAATTCCAGCATAGCAATTAACATTAAGAACATCTGAATTTATACAAGAAAAAGATAACTATTTCCTATCTATTTGCCACTTACAAAGTGGATAAAACTGAATGGAAAATGCCCCACTAATCAGCCATAAAGGGCCACTAATTCAAAAAATTAACAACTAACTTTGACCAAGTCTTTTGCTAGAAAAAAAGAAAAGTTGTAAGCTAAAAACACAGTAAAAAGAATAATTAAAAACACGAAGCTAGAAGTTAAGAAATGACAATTGGCTAACACTCCTCCTTGGCATTTTCTTGACGAAAACAATTCATTGCCTCAGATCTTCAAACCATTTCTTTGGCAGAGACTTACAGAAATGTTAGCTAGCTGGTTCTCAGATAAGAAATGAGCAAGCAACACTTCATTGGACTGTTGGACTTCTCTAATAAAATGATACTTGATCTTGATGCGCTTAGTTTGACCATGAAACACTGGAGTTTTTTGGATTGAAATTGCTGAAGTGTTGTCACACATGATCTTGGTAGCTTCAGTATATTTATGGCCCAAATCCTTCAACATCTTCCTTTGCTAGATTGCTTGTTTTACGGCAGGTGTAAGAGCTATATACTCATCTTCTGCTGTTGATTGAGCTGTAGTTTCTTGTTTCCTAGAGTTCCAACTAAAACAACTTGGCCCCAAACAAAATATATATCCAGAAGTGCTTCTAGAATCATCAATGCCGCCGCCCCAATCACTATCAGAGTAACCCAAATGATTCGTAGTCACTTCAGTAGGTGTTGAAAAGAAAATTCTAAACTTATTGGTTCCTTTAATACACTTTAACACTCTTTTAGTAGCTGTGAATTGTGTCTCTAGGAGAATGCATGAACCTAGAGAGCAAACTTTCAATAAACAGAATGTCAGGTCTGCTTAAGGTTAGATATAGAAAGCTGCTGATTAAGCTTCTATACATACTATCATCCACTTTTTTAGAATCCTCATCCTTGCTAAGCTTCTCACCACAAGATATTGGAGTACTCATAGGTTTGCAATCTTGCATTTTGAACCTGTTTAGAATATTTGAAATGTATTTCTTCTGGTATATAAATATACCATCACTGGGCTGCAAGACTTCCATGCCATGGAAGTATTTCATGACTCCAAGATTAGTCATTTCAAAGACTTTCTCCATTTCATCCTTGAACCTTTGGATTAGTTCCATTTTGCTTCTTATAACAAGTATGTCATCCACATAAATTGAGACAATTAAGGAATCACCATCCAGACTTTCACATATAGAGTAGCTTCACTTTGACTTCCACTAAAGCCAAGTTGGATGAGATGATTGTCCCTCCTTTCGTGCCATGCCCTTGGGGCTTGTTTTAGGCCATGCAAAACCTTCTCTAAGAGATAAACTTGATCCTCTTTTCCAGGAATGGAGAAACCATCAGGTTGCTCTACATAGATCTGTTCAGCAAGAAAACCATTCAAAAAAGCCAATTTGACATTAAGGTGATGAATCTGCCAGGAACTATGGGATGCAAATGCAAGAACAAGCTTCATTGTGTTATACCTTGGAACTGGGGCAAACATTTCCTGCTAATCCACACCATATTGTTGTGTGTTCCCTTCACCACCAATCTAACCTTATACTTGCAAACTGAGCCATCAGGATTGAGTTTTGTTTCGAAAATCCATTTTACTCCAATCACCTTGCGATTTATATTCCTATCAACGAGCCGCCAGGTTCCATTCTTCTTGATCATATCTATTTCTGCTTGCATGGCTCTCCATGCCTGACAATCTTGTGCTTCAGCATAGCTTGTTGGTTCAAAGACAACCAAATTGCATCACTGATAAACATCTTTTAAGGATCGAATACCCCATACTAGTAGGTTATCTAATAGTTCATCTTCCGCAAGTTGAGGCTGATCGTTTAAATCATAAAAAGTGGTGTTCTGATTTTTCCAATCCCAAGTAGCTACTTTATTAAACTTCACTTCTTAGATTAGAATTAGTTTTTCTGTTTTTTAAAAAAAAATCATGTATCCTTTGGATGAAATATAGCCCATAAATATGCCCTTCTGAGCCCTGTTGACCAGATTACTCCTCTTTGATTCTGGAACATGATAATAACATATACGCCCTAAGATTATGAGATGGTATACTGATGGTTTGTTCCCATACCAAGCTTCATATGGAGTTATGTCCTGCAAGGCCCTGGTAGGTAGTCTATTCAGTAAATATACTGAGGTGTTGACTACCTCCGCCCAAAACAGATCCAAAATTTTTTTTCTCAAGCAAAAGACACTTGGCCATCTCCATTACTGCCCTGTTCTTCCTTTCACACACGCCCTTCTGTTGTGGAGTGTATGGTAGTGTCAATTAACATTCAATACCAATGCTATTACAAAACTCCACGAACTGAGAAGAAGTATATTCTCCTCCAATGTCAGACCTCAAAGCTTTAATACTGAGATTACATTGATTCCGTACTAAAGCTTTAAATTGTTTAAAAATATTAAAGACTTCACTCTTCAGTCTCACGAAATAAACCCAACACAATCTAGTGTATTCATCAGTAAAGAGGTGAAAATATATGTTATCACTAAAGGAATCTGTTCTCATTTGGCTGCAAACATATGTATGAATGAGCTAAAGTTTCTGGTTAGCTCTCCATACTTGATTTGATTGAAATGGAAATTTTGTTTTCATGCCTTACTGGCAGGTTTCATAAACTTGATCATTAGAAAAAATTTCATGCATATTTTCCGTTAGATCCTTCTTTTTCATCTCTACAATGCTTCTCAGATTGAAGTGAGCAAAACTTTTATGCCATAGGTTTCTATATGTTTGTAAAGTAATGGTGTAAGCCTGCTCAGTTATTTTCTCCCAATCAACTGAAAAATCCTGTTTCTTATCTTGACACAAAACAGTTCTACTCTAGAAGGATAAAATACAATACATTCACGGTTCTTAAAATGCAGAGAATAATTATTTTCAAGCATGTCCAACACTCAACAAATTTTGACTCATATCAGGTGTGTACAAAAGATTAGGAATAGTTTTGATATCTAATATTGTTGAGATAGACATTGTACCTCTGCCTTTGACATCTATAGCCTCACCATTTCCCACTTTTACCTTGGATGTGTAAGTATAATCAAGGAATTTGAACATTTCAGCATCATTGCACTAGTGAGGTGGGCAAACTATCGAAAAGCCACGAATCAGAGGATCCATTGGCTGAAAAATGTGAAACTGCAAAGAGTTGCTCTTCATGTGCATATAAAGCTTCTGTGATTTGTTCTTGCAAAGATCCAGAGACATTTGTTCTGGATTTGCAAACCTTAGATACATGCCGTCTGCTTACAGTTGCCGCATACATCATTGATTCTCCTCCAGCAACATTTCTGCAGATGTGTAGTTTTCTTGCAATGTTTTCAAGGAGGAAACTTTTTCTTCAAATCTCCACTATTGTTTCCTCCATCATGTTTGCCCCTATTATTTTGGTTGAACTGTTACTTTCCTTTACCCAAAATTTTCTTTTGTATAGATAAAGCTCCTTCAATAAACCTATCCCATGTCATAGTCCTTCTTTGTTCTTGAGCTTGAAAAGCACTCATTAACTCACCTAATGAGATTCTGCTCAAGTCCTTGGATTCTTCAAGAGAGGAAATCTTGGATTCAAACCTCTCAGGAAGAGTCACAAGAACTTTTTTCACAATCCGGTTGTCTGTAAATTCTTCACCAAGAAATCTAATATTATTCACAATTAAGGATATTTGATCAACATACTTATTGATTGCTTCTCCTCACTGTTGGATCTGATAGAGCCAAAGTATTTGCTAGTAGACCAGCAATTGGTTTATCTTCCATCGCAGTTTCCCAAAGATCCTAGGCTTCTAGAAAAGCTTACATTTTCATGGACCAAATTTGATAATTTTCACCGGTGAAAGTAAATGGTGGATTTAAAGGTAGGCTGTAGGATGTCATTTGTGCTGTAGTTTGAAAGATTTTGGTCCCATAAGATCAACTAGAGGCTCTGATATCACTACAAAAAAAACACTAAACCACTCTTGAAATTGAAGCACATATAAAAACTCAAAGAAGAGGTTAAAATTCTTTGACCAAGTCTTTTGCTAGAAAATTAGAAAACTGTAACATAAAAACACAGTAAAAAGAATAGTACAAAACACTAAGCTGGAAGTTAAGAAATGCCAATTGGCTAAAATTTGCTCTTCTAATCTAGTTGCTTCTTCAGATGACTTTATTCTTCTTGATTCTTTAAAGTTACTCTTCTTTTTCTTCCTCTTTTCTAACATTAATTAAATAGGTTAAAAGTTTCATTAACTAGTCTATTTTCGAATGTACAATTAGTGAAAAGATCATTATGCTTAGCTTTCTAATAGTTGAGTCGATTTTGTGACTGTATACAGGGTATAGTCAATAAATTTCATAAGCTAGTTGATTTTGTGAACTGTATATAATTTATTATGTTGAGCCTGAAGATTCAAATTTCATATAAAATGTGTATCATCTTTGAAAAGTGCCTGAACAATTTCGTCTTTGATGTTGAGATTCATATTTCATTGATGCTCTTGATGTTGATATTCATATTTCATTGATGCTCTTGATGTTGATATTCATATTTCATTGATGCTCCTGGAATAGGCCATTAGTCAACTCATTTCAAAGCTAAAAATTAGGATAAGTTTGACTTGCTGCTCTTGGAATTGGTTATCATTTAATTCGTTTGAGAAAAAAATAGAATAAGTTATACAATCGACAGCTCGCAAAATATACATACATACATACATACATACATACATAAATATATATACACACACACACACATATATATATATATATACACACACAAACACACATGTTCAGTGCCGGTATCTTGGTGTTCCTTTCTTGGCATCATTAAGGCCTTAAAATTGGCCATCATTCAATCCCTAACGCACTATTAAACTCATCACTCAGTATTCTATTTGCTGTGCTCTATCTTGGTGATCCTTTGTTTTTTCTTAAAGTAGAAAGATGGGAGGTGTGTTTCTGGTTTGGACTTTAAGGGTAATGATTTTAGTCTAATCAATATAAAGGTTATGGCTAACAACAGCTAGATCGATCAATTTCGAAGTGTTACATTGACATATTTAGTAAAACATGTACTTGATTACCAGCCATAGGTTCATATTAAAGTTAAGAGAATTTGTAGATATTAGATTACTATTATACAGTAAGTACTTCATTTGATTTTAATAACACTACTTCCTCAGTAACAGTCCTCCGAGTAGGATCAATGATTACATCATTTTCAAGAATAAGTACACTAGTAACTTTAAAGAGTGATAAATGAGAAAAAGAGAATTTACCGTGACTTTAATAGGAACATATGTATCAATTTGGTGTTGGTAGTAGAAGTCAATGCAGTCAACATCGAACCGCTTTAACGTGACTTTCTTATAGCTTTTTACATCTCCATTGAGAAAGCGATAGTACTGGATATAGTTTTGGTAGTTAGTTTAAGCTCAAATATAGTACTACATTGTCATGCCCAAAGTCCCATTAAGGCGGAGTGACACCCGTTGTCGATAAGGCTCAGGAGAACCAACCTATATCTATATGCTTTCTATACATATTATAAGGGACTTGTTTTTTGCATTCAACATGCATTTAAGAAAGTAAACAATAATAACAAGCCAAAAGGAAATGCATATGGCTAGGCCGTTGGGGCCACGTTGTATGAGGTACGAGACATGATCACACTTTAATTTACATAGTCTACAAAGCCTCTAGATAAGGAAGAGTATTTCCTAAGGGTTGGGACAGGCCTCGCCTCAACTAACTATACAGTACAAAAATATAAACTCTAGACACACAAAGCTCCGAAGCAACCTGCAGCTTGGTAACAGTAGTTGGAAATACTGTACTCCTACTGGGAAGAGCTACCAGCACCTGTACCCGCAGCATGAAATGCAGGTCCCCCATAAGGAACGTCAATACGAGATAGTGTGCAAAATATGTAGGGTAGGAAATAGTGTATATGAACTAACAACTCAAATGAAACTATGCACTGGTGTAGGATAACAAACCACCTTTAGTTATACTATGGGATCATGTTCTTTATGTTCTTTTTATTACTTTACCTTTACTGTATAATGTGTGCACAACAAGTAATACAAATGACTAGCTGATTAATGGTAAATCTATATCAGGATCGGACCAGGCTAGGCTTTTCCTTTAACCCCTTAGGCTACCCCTCATGATAAGATCGACCCTGGCTAGGTGATTCTTCCACCCCTCGGGTTACCCCCTATCAATATGCAATATACTTTACTTTATCTTACAATTACCTTTGAGATGATTTTTTTTTTGTGGTCATAATATTGGAGCTGTAGCACTGTATATACATCATATGACATGTAAATAATCACAAAATACAACACCATAATGAAAGGAGTAGGCTACATAAATAATGAAATGCTTAGGAGGTAGAACAACACATGAACTTTATTTAGTAGAACGAATTCGTGTATCCTGGTATCCAAGTATGTATGCAGATTTGAAGGTGACTATGTATGGGAGCATATAAACATGTAAAAGAGTTGAGACACAATTAATAGTTGTGTCGGAGTTGGTAAATGCCTTTATGTGCCAAGGAGGGATCTATGTTCCATGCCAAATAATACGAAATAAAGCAGCCTTATATACCCCACTGTACAACCTCGCTATTACCTCGAGATAACCTCCCCTTCCTATGAATATTTATCTACAACATAGTAGTTGATAAAACTAGCATTAGCATCCAATAGATACATCATGGCAGCCCACTCTCATAAAAAAAACATACAGGCAGCAAGCGAATAATTATAAACCCGAGCGTATTCTTTCAACCTTTCTGCCCCTAATTGTATTTTCTTATTTTCTAATACAAATTATCATATACATATAATGTGAAACCTTATTTAGCTCCATAATAGCCTTACAACTTCCCACAAAGTAAAGATATAAGAATTTTACGTAACATACAAATAGGCGGCATAATGTTACATCCCTTCGCTACATTACGACGTTGACGATTCCAAACCTTTACCAACTTCATCCAAACTATTCCCACAATATTTATACATACAAACAGTCCTAAAAAAGTTCAAAAACAGTCCTCAAAATAGGTGGAGGACGTGAAACCATACCGCAATCAATAATCCCACAAGTTCCTATTGTGAGCAAAATTACGATATCACACAAGAACTTACTTTCGCGGATTGTAAAAATGGTGCAACAACCTTTATACATCATTATAGAACCAAAACTCACTAAGAGTAGTAGACTACCCTCATAATCAATCCATCGAAAAAGAGAAAAGCTTCCAAATTATCAAGAAAAATGTACAACAACTTTTGGAACACATGTTGTCCAACAATGTCAGCATAGACATAACCAACATAGTCTCTTATTTTACATAAGAAAATCATACTAAACACATACCTATAATCACTTAAATTTACCTTCAAGGTTGAGGGCCTCCTTAAGAACCCTAAAAGCTCCTTTTGGCTGCTTTACAAAGTTAAGATGTGTAGAGAGAAAGCCTTAACAAAATCTGATTTTTGTTCACGTTGAATGACTTGAGTGAGATGATTTTAAGCCCCTTTTATTGGAGCACTTGGCTGACTTAACTTTCTCATTTTAACCTTATTTTATTAAGATATCAAAGTACCATTTTACCCCTTTCACTTGGGCCTTATTGGGTTCAAATTGGTTAGGCCTTTGCTGCCTATTTTGTTTCCGTTCTCTTAGTTAGTTTTGGCCCAACTAACCAAGTGAGTTTTGTTGTACCTGGGCCCTTTCTCTATTATTCTTGGGCTGAAAATATAATCCATTTGTGATGATAAAACATGGGTTAAAGTTACACCCTTAACACAGACTTTATTCATAATTGGACTTGGACAAATTCGATGTCGGGCCTCGTCTCCGTTTAGCTAGCAAATTTAAGCTAAGCAAGTAGGTGAATCACCTGTTAGCTTCCTAAGTCCTACAAGAATCTCACTTCTCTCACTTCATTTATAGCTGTGGTCTCCTCAATTTGATTTAAAATTATTTACACTCGACCCTCTTCAACGTTAGACATACATATCGCCCTTTAATTAGAGATTCAAGCACTTTTAAAATTGGCGCAAATTTAACCGATTCATATCATGTTTCATTTGCATAGTACTAGTATTATAAGATGTGGGGTGTTATATCCTCCCCCCTTAGGAACATTCGTCCTCGAATGTTAGCATAATTGGATAGCTTAACCAAGTTTAAACCTTTACTTACACAATCTTTTGACATCACACTAAGTATTCAATCACACACACCTATTAGTGTCCCAATTCTGCATCTTGGACTTCCTCTTTAACTTCAAATAAGTAAGGGTATTTTAATTTCATCGCGTCCTCAACCTGCTATGTTATTTCTTCTGCTTATTGGTTTCTCCAAAGTACTTTTACTGAAGCTATTTCTTTATTCCTTAGCTTCTTAACTTGACGATCTAGAATAGCAATAGGTACCTCTTCATAGGTGAGATCTTCTGTAACCTGCACATCCTCAGTAGGAGTGATACGGGATGGGTCACCTATGCATATTCGAAGCATTGAGACATGAAAAACTGGATAAACCATTGAAAGCTCTTGAGGTAGCTCTACTTCATATGCAACCTGCCCCAACTTCTTAATAATTTTACATGGCCCTATGTAGCGTGGGATCAGTTTTCCTTTCTTACTAAAATCTCATAACCCCTTTCACTGGAGACACCTTTAAAAATATCCAATCCCCTATTGAGAATTCCATTCCTCTCCTTCTAGCATCTGCATATGATTTGTGACGACTTTGGGCTGTTTCTAGCCGTTGCTATATTATCGTAACTTTTTCCATGGCTTGTTGTACGAGATTTGGCCCAACTAAGGTGGTTTCACCCACTTCAAACCATCCAATTGGCAATCTATATTTCCTTCCATACAAAGCTTCATAAGGTGCCATCTTGATACTCGTGTGGTAGCTATTATTATAGGCAAACTCAATAAGTGGCAAATGGTCTACCCAACTACCTTTAAAGTCCAATGCACAGGCTCGCAACATATCTTCAAGTATCTGAATGGGGTGTTCTGCTTGACCATCTGTTTGAGGGTGGAATGTTATACTCAAATTCAATTGTGTCCCTAAACCCCTTTGGAAGGACTTCCAAAACTTTACAGTGAATTGAGCTCTTCGATCAGATATAATGGAGACTGGAACTCCATGTAGCCTGACTATCTCTTTAAGCTATAGCTTGGCATACTCTTGAGCTGTATAATCACTTCTAACTGCCAAGAAGTGTGCTAACTTTATGAGTCTGTCAACTATTACTCATATGGAGTCACACTTCTGAAATGAGCGAGGCAACCCGGTGACAAAATCCATGTTGATCATATCCCACTTCCATGTTGGAACATCTATACATTGCATATAACCTCCTAACTTTTGATGTTCTACTTTCACTTGTTGGCAATTTGGACATTAAGCCACAAAATCTGTAAGGTCCTTTTTCATGCATCCTCATGAAAACATTCCCTCCAGGTCATGGTACATCTTAATTGATCCTGGATAGATGGAATATCGGGAATGATGGGCTTCTTCCATTATCCTCTTTCTTAATCCATTAATACCAGACACACATAATCTATTTTAGCAGTAAAGTACTCCATTTTGTGTAAGGTCAAAGCCCTTTATCGTACCCTAACTTACCTTTCCCTTAAGCTATTGTAGAACAGGATCCTCAGACTATTTTTCTTTCACCTCCATTACTAATGAAGACGATGTTGCATAATGTACAATAACCCCTTCCTTTGGAGTTTCAAGAAGATGAACTCCCAAGCTGGCTAGCTGACATAGATCCTTAGCTACTCCTTGACTTATCACAACTTGATCACCAGTATGTATGATTGCCTTATGACTCAGAGCATTGGCTACTGCATTTGCTTTCCCTGTGTGGTAAAGTATATCAATGTCATAATCCTTTATTAGCTCTAGCCATCTCCGTTTTCTTAAGTTTAGGTTTTCCTGCTTAAAGATGTATTGCAGGCTCTTATGATCAGTATATATATCAACGTGAACCCCATACAAATAGTGGCGCCATTTTTTAGAGCAAATACAATCACTGCTAGCTCAAGATCACGTGCTGGATAGTTTTTCTCATGTGGCCGTAGTTGTCTAGATGTATAAGCAATTACCCTACCATTCTATGTCAGTACACACCCTAAGCCAACTCCTGAAGCATCACAATACACTACATACCCCTCGGTGCCTTCTAGAAGTACTAGCATAGGTGCAGAAGTTAGCTTATTTTTCAGCTCCTGCAAGCTCCTTTCATATGCATCATTCTATTGGAAATTGGTTGCCTTATAGTGTCAACTTTGTTAGAGGTGCAGAAACAGAAGAAAAACCTTCGACAAACCTCTTGTAATAACCTGCCAAACCTAGGAAGCTCCGAACTTCCGTGGGTGTTTTGGTCTAGGTTAATCTTTCACAACCTCTATCTTTTGTGAATCAACCCTTATTCCCTCATTAGACACAATATGACCCAAGAATGCCAC
>JAABOM020124455.1:0-22051 GCA_011800125.2 Solanum clarkiae | reverse complement strand
TAGGTTTTTCTGCTTATGGGTTTTGAGATGAGGGTTTTAGGAAACAGCCTCTCTACCTCTATGAGGTAGCGGTAAGGACTGTGTACAATCTACCCTCCCCAGACCCCACCTGTGGGATTTCACTGGGTATGTTATTGTTGTTGTTAGTACTATAGAAGTTTGTGGAGTCATGGACATTGATTTCAATGGCTAGAATTATTCTTGGTGCAATTAGAGAGAGTTTAACAGGAGAATCTAGAAGATGTTAGATAGGTCTCTAGTTAATGATAAGTGGTTGGAGAGAATGCCTCAATCCTATATTTATCATCTCCCTTCTACTAGTTCAGATCACACTAATCTACTACTTGAAATGGTGGATAATCAGACCAACCATGTCAAGTACTTCTAATTTTTAAATTGTTGAACTAATCATCAATCTTTCATAGATATTGTTAATAGTTGCTCGAATAGATGCATGGAGGGTAATCCTATGTCGGTGTTTCATTTCAAGTTGAAGAGGTTATCATCTACTCTTAGCAACTGGTCCAAAGCTACTTTTGGGGATATTCATGCCAAAGTGAAAGAGTTTGAAGATAAGGCTCAAGTGGATGAAGAGAAGCTTACTAACACTAATGATGATGATGATAGAGCTGCCTTGCATGCTATTAATGCTGAATATATTAGATATCTCAAGCTTGAAAGTTGTGTTCTCAAACAAAAAAATTAGTTGCATTGGTTCCAAGAAGTTCATGTTAATTCCAGTGACATCCATGCCCCGATTAGTGGTAGAAGGAGAAGATTACATATCCACACTATCCAAGATGATGATCAGAATTGGTTTTAAGGTGAAGAAGAGATTGCTACTACTACTTACAACCATTTTCAGAAAATTTTTACTAGAGAAGATCAGTATATCCAGGAATAGGCTCTTCAGTGTATTCCCTACATGGTTACTGAGGATCAGAATGCTAGTCTTCACACTATGCCTACTATGGATGAGTTAAAGAGAGTAATGTTCTCTAGGAATTCTAATTTAGCTGCAGGACCTGATGGTATGAATGAGAAATTTTTTCAGTCTTATTGGGAGGTCATCAAAGAGGATCTCCTCAATGTCATCTAATCCTTCTTCTGTGGCCATATTATTTCCAGATACTTTTCCCGTGCATGTGTGATTTTACTCCCAAAAGTAAACGATCCCATTACAATTTTTGAGTTCACACCAATTAGTCTCAATAACTTCACTAGCAAGACCATCTTTAATCTGCTGCGTCAAAGACTTGCTCCAATTCTTTCTAACCTTATTTCTCTCAATCAGTCTAGTTTTGTTAAAAATAGGAGCATTTCTGAGAATATCATCTTGGCTCAATAGATCATTCATTGGATAAAGAAGCCTAATGAAGGTGGTAATGTCGTCATTAAGTTTGATATGGACAAAGTGTATGAAAGGGTATTTTTGCCCTACTTGCCTGGTTCGAGAAGAATGGGGTTCGGTGAGACTTTCATTGATATGGTTTGGAGAATTATGTCTAACAATTAGCACTCACTCATTGTCAATGGCTCTAGACATTGTTTCGTTCACTCTACTAAGGGTCTGAAGCAGGGAGATCCTCTTTCACCTGCTCTCTTCAATTTGGGTGCTGAGGTACTTTCCAGATTTTTAAATAGGCTCAATTCATCCCTAATTATCATGGTTTCTTCATGGGAAGGAATAGTTCTCTGGTGAATCATCTCAGTTTTGCTGATGATGTGATGATTTTCATATCTGGTACTAGGTAGATCTCTTGAACTCATTGTGCATGCTCTGTCTACTTATGAAGGTGTGTTTGCTCTGCTCATTAACAATGATAAGAGTCACCTTATGGTTCCTTCTTGTGCCTTAGAAGTTGATGTCAATAGAATTAGATATATTACTGGTTTTGGTCAGATTGAGTGTCCTATGACCTATTTGGGATGTCCTATTTATATAGGGAGGCAAAGAATCATTTTCTACTTAGGTCTGGTTGCTAAAGTTCTTGCCAGAATCACTAGTTCGAAAAGTAAGTTGTTATCTTACGGTGGGGGGCTGTTTTGGTCCAGCATGTTCTCCAATCTCTTAATATCCATCTTTTATCTGCTGTGTCTCCTTCTGAGACTACTTATAAGCAGATATATGGTTTTATGGCTGATTTTTTTGGGGTTGGAGGAATGATAGAAAGAAGTATCATTGGGCTTCTTGGAAGAATCTTAGTCTTTCTTATGTTGAAGGAGGAATTGGGTTAAGACAGTTAGCAGATGTTGCCACTTCTTTTCAGTATAAACAATGCTGGACTTTTAGGAACAAAAAGACTCTTTGGAGTGATTTTCTTCTTGCTAAGTTTTGTCAGAGAGCCAACCCCAATGCCGAAAAAGGGGACACTAGGCAATCATTGGTATGGAAGCAAATGAGGAGAAACAAGTTTCAAAACCTCGTATCCAATCGAAAATCATTTTTGGTTCTTCCTACTTCTTGTGGGATGATTAGCTTACCATATAGAGGGTGTTTCAGGATAAAAACACATCGGAGTTGTTGCTTTCATTATTCTGGGCCATTGGGATGTTCAGAAAATTATTCAAGTGGTTCCCCCACAACTGGTTTCTTTGATCCTTAGTCATCAGATTCAATTCAAGGAAAATATTACTGACTCGGCATTCTTGAAACCTACAGGTGATTGGAAATTTACATGTTCTTCTGCCTGGGATTTGATTAGAACTAAACGGAGCAAGTGTTTTATCAATTCTATGACCTGGAACAGATACATTCCTTTTAAATGTTCTTTTCATTTGTGGAGAACATTAAGAGGTAAGCTTTCTAACAATAAGAAGATTGTTTCTTTTGGTTAACAACATTCAAATTATTACTGTTGTATATTTTTGTTGCTGGAAATTTTCTCAACAAATTTGGAGCTTATTTGCTGATTTGTTTGGCATAGACAAAAGCTACAATCCTTTGAGGAATATGATAATGAGATGGTGGTCAACCAAGCTTAACAATGATGCTCATAAACTTGTGTTACAGTCCACTCCCATTTTTATTTGCTGGAGCTTATGGAAGAACAGATGGGCATACAAATATGGTAGGAAAACTTCCAATAGCTCTAGAGTTAACTACACTATTTTTACAGATACAATTTTTCTTCTTACTACTACTTTTCCTTATATTACTTGGCCCTCTAATTAGAGAAGTTTAAGGTATATGCTGGAGGGTTATATTCATGATTTGAAGGTGATCAGGATGTGTTGGAAAAAGCCTGAAGCTAAGTTTGTTAAATTAAATACTGATGGTAGTGCTTTAAATAGCCTTGGTATCATTTGTGTGGGCGGATATTGAAGGAATCATCTTGGCGATCTGTTGTTTGCTTATTCCTCTCCCATGTGCATTGGAACAAATAATCAGGCTAAACTTGAGGCTGCTTGCTTTTGTTTGCGTTGGTGCTTATATCTTGGCTACTGGAAAGTGCTTTTAGAGATGGATTCTGAGATTTCTATGACCTAGATTAAGCTTTAAACTCAAACTTCTTGGACTAACAGTGAACTAATCAACCAGATTTACAATATTATTATTCAATTCCACGATTTCAAATGTTGCCACACTTACAGAGAAGCTAATTTTGTTGCTGATTATTTATCTAAGTACATTCATACTATTTCTTCCCCAAGATTATTCTTCACAAACTTGGAACTTCCTAGAGAGGCAAAGGCCTATTTTAAGCTTTATAAATTGGGTATGGAAAGCTATGGGAGGAGAAAGTTGAAAAGAATTAAAATCCCCCTTCAAACATTTTGATCCAATTGTTGTTCCTGATCTTCTCATAGGATATGTCTAGGTTTAGTCATAGCTTGTTGAAGATCTAGGTATAGTGGTACGGTTATCATATAAGGGGAGAGTCTCCCTTATTTACTACTTTCCTAATGTTTTTGTATTGAGAGGAGTCCTCTCGTAAGTGCTTAGATGCTAGGTTTGTCTTCTATTAGTATTAGGGATGATATGGCCGACGTTAGATGGTTGGCCGACTTATGAACCACCATAGGTCGAAGGTAAGGTTTATGTCCCGCTCCCTTGTAATTTTGCAAATCTTAGGGGTTTTTCTCAACCCCTGACCATCCAACGAAGTGGGGACCCTTTGGCATAGGTCTGTTCCCTATAAAAGAAACTTTGGATTGAAACTAGTGAGCTAACTCAAAAGTTAAAATATATTAAATCATGGAAATATGTTTATTAAAAAAACATGTAAAACACCTACACTTCATCATTCAAAACACACATCATTGGGATTATCATCACTAACTGAAATATATGTAAATACTTAGTAAAATATCATTGAGATCATTTAATAATGTAAAATACCATGAAATGACAACTTAAAGGAACCGAAAGAAACGGTTATAGATATTATACAAGACTTTTTGGGATAAATGAGACTTACAAATCCAACTCACATACCTTGTTAAGCATAAGAAGAAGGAACTAAGAATCCCCTTAAAACCCCAGTTGTCATGATCCAAGACTAGGTCCTAGACGTGACACGGCAATGGGAAGTCTGAAGGCAAAGCAAACAAGCCTCTTAGCATATAGTGTGCACATCCTTGGTTTCATAAAAATAATAAAAGATAAATAAACACATATAAAATAATTTCTAAGGGAAGCGGGGCTTTGGACACAAGCTATGGCGATGTTATATGGAAGAGGATAAACATGAATGAGACAGCAAATAAGTCTAAGGGCGGGAAAGTATGACTTACGCTATGGCGGCATTTAAGGACTTAGGACTTTCATCAATTTCCACCATAATCAATAGCATCAAATAGCATCACATAAGCGATAGGATTTAAAGGATACGTATGCATAAAATCTCAACATCAAAATGTAGCTACATAGTGTAGTATCAAATAACACATCTAAGCATGAATAGGACGGGGCCAAGACATGTTCAAGGCTCACCTTCAAAATAGAAAGTAAAGTAGAATAATGTCTCAACATAAGTAAGATAGAAGTAGGACATTGTGCCCGAATTAGAGGACTCACCACAAACATAATCTTCATAAGTCCAAGCGAGCCACATGAAGACATTGAGGAGCACTGGCCCTTACATGGTGAAATTATGTAGATATAGAGTATGCATTAGTACTTGGAATATACTAAGTATGTGGGGCACAATGCAACAAGTGAAGCAATACATGGTATTCGAAATGTATAAACATAATCAAAGACATAAGCTCAATATGCCATGTATTGTCACGACCAAAGCCTGGGGGCTAGACGTGATCAGCGAATGGGGAACTCGAAGGAACCCCAAACAAGCCTCATAGCATATCATTACACATCCTTGGTCACAGAATAATTAAATGACATTTGAAGAATGGAAATAAGGGAAAAGGGACTAAGGGAGAACTTGTCAGAACATAGAGTAGAGAGATAATAGAATCAATTTATGGCATAAATACATAGCTTTGTCCAACACCTATACTACATAGATAATGGCGGGGGTCATAGTCATAAGTAAATGATAAAGTAAAGAGAATCTTAATAAATAATGTGAGAGAATAGTCCTTGTCCACTAAATGGAGGACTCACCAAAGGCTAACTTGAAAAATCCATCTAGCCACATGAATAATCAATAGGAGCTTCGGTCCCTACATGGTGATATCATGTAGGCAAAAGTATGCATTAGTACGTTTGAATGTACTAAGTATGTGGGATGTAATGCAATAATAGATAGGCATCATAATCCAAAATGCATAACGATAGGCAATAGGGATAATATAGAAATATGACATGTATGATCAATGCATAAGAAAAACACGCTTAAGGAAATCATGTTTATATATGATATCATATGTAAAGAAAAGACCAAGCTAGCTTTCCAACGTTGGTTGGTTGATGATGGTCACACCCCAATCATCTTTGGTGGTGAGATATAAACCTCACATGGTTGATGTTGGTCACACTCCAATCATCCTAGGTGATGAAGTATAAACCCCTCGCATGGCTGATGAGTGCAAACCACCAAACACGATTGATGATCGTCACATCCCAATCATCCTAGGTGGTGAAGTACTAAACCCTCACATGGTTGATGAGTACAAACCCCCAACTCGGTTGATGATGATCACACCCCAATCATCCTAGGTGGTGAAGTACTAATCCCTCATATAGTTGATGAGTACAAACCCTCGCCTTTGTTGAGTATGGTTAAATGCAACACTTCATATAGAATTTATCATGTACATGTAATAGAGTTCAACTGAGTTTATGCAAGTCACATACAGTGGGGTAAACCTCAGTGAGGATGCTAAGTCCATAGAGGGGGTATATGCAACAACCCATCTTGAGAGGAGATGTGTCACATCGGCAAAACACAGGAGAGATGCTGAGTATATGAAGTAATGGACTGGTCTATATACTGTGAGGCATCTTTTGGGGTGAGCCAAAAGGGACAAATGCGTGATGGGCTAGGCCCAAGCACGAACAATACTTCACAGTGTTAGGCAAGGTCATTACATGTATGATCAGTGCTTAAGGTAAAACATACATGGAGGTAATATACTTGCATAACTCATAAAAAGCATAATAAATTGGCATTAGTAGCTCGTCTATATACCTTGTACTAGAGGGTGAGAAATATTACGTAGGTTATAATAATAAAGAATCATCATAAATCATCATAAGTCAATAACTTGGGGACATGAGGGAGAAATGAGTATATATAAGGAAAATCATAGATCAAGAATGAAATATACTATAAAGCCTTGGAGAGTTCATAAAAATAGTGAGAAATATAAGGTGTCATAGATAACTAAAGAATTCATATTCTTGGGTAAAAAAAGTACATTACTTGTCATCAAAGACTATTTTATTATGCAAAAGACATTAGCAGTCATAACGGAGAACACCTTACACACTTGTAGAAATCATCATGTACCTTTAGGGGAAAGTACCAATTGAATTTATGAAATATAGAAGCATAGGAACTTTAAATCACTTTTGGACTTAACATAAAGGAACCATTTAAATTTATCATTGGGACCATGAGAAGAACTTGAACATATGTGAGAGAGACCATAACCGACATAAACCATGTGAGCTAATCCATGGAGTCCTGATGTGTTTCCCTACACCGGAAGAAAGGGGGAAATTACTTTGCCAGAGTAAACTTCCTAATTCCTATGTGGATCTGCCAAGCCATGTGTGTACTGGGTACTCGCCTCTAGTTCTTGGACTTGGATACTCACCTTAGTCCCGGACTCGGGTACTCGCCTCAAGCCCTTATATACAGGGTACTTGCCTCTTAGAGATTTAGATAATCGCCTCAAATCCCTTTACCTATGGTGGCACGTAGTTTTAGGACTTGGGTGATCGCCTCTAGTCCATTCGATGCTTGGTAGTCTCTTATGAGAGTAGGATAGTCATAGTTCATAGTATCATATCAGAAAATCGTTACAAGTCATATGCAAGGATATTTTATCCAATCCCCAACACCTTGATATCATAGATTGAGAGTCATAAGATAGCACGTTAATCATTCTTTTTAGATGGGATATCTTCAACTATAATACATTAATTCATTAAATAGATGGTAGATCTTATATCATCAACATTAATTCATAAGAATCTTTTTATGAGTTCAATACATGCTTGGGAACCCATAAATTACCATAACATGCTCGTCATGTACACTCGTACTATAATCTCTAATCAACATCAAGAATCCTTGTCAAGTAAACATACGGTGGGCTTATGTATATGTACTCAAAATCATGCATTTCAAGAGTAAGAGACAAGAGAGAAGTAAGATCAATCAATTTCAAAGTAATTCAAATCATCCCACCAATATTGTAGTAAAACTCTCATAATTTGAGAAAGAATAATATTTCAAGATATATAGGGAAAATAATTCGTTTAAATCATTCTTAATCAATCTATGAAGATAATATACATCACCCTTAAAAATATGGACTTGAGAGTAATAAATCCATCTTATCAAGAAAAGATCTTCATTTGGAATATCATGAAAATCAACTAAACAGATATGTTCCTTAATAGCTTTTCATAGTATCATAGGAAACTTAAATTGAATGTCTTAAGATCCATCATAATATCAAATTGGGACAACATTTTAGAATAAATATCATTTCTTGTAAAACTCATATAGAGGACATATGCATAATGAATAATAATATCATAATAAACAAGAGTTCATAAATAACCCTATCCATAAATTTATAAATACCACATAATACTTTATTTTATGTTAATGCATAAATATAAACCATAATAGATTGCATAATAGTAATACCATATAAAAGAGTACATAAAATAACCAAAAGAATTCATAAACTTCATGTAGTAGGAGAAGAGACATGGTTGAACTTGTGAGAAGAAAGGTTCTGAAACGCCCCAAAAATTCTCCAAAATGTGCTTTGGAAATGCCCATAATTGTAATTTCCATATATCTCAAAATTCATGCATGATATTAAAAATTCAACTTCATATTCTCGATCAGAGGGAAAAATTGAGTAGGTACTGGGTATAACCACAATTTTAGAGGACCCGCAGAGAAAACTAATTTTCACAAAATTCCTTATCCAGTGTCTGTCGGAGCCCTACACGCGATACGCCAGAGGTGCAGAATAGTACAAACTAGCCTGTGCGATGGGTTTGAGTGGAAGACCAGATGTGGACCAATGTTAGATTTTCCTCAATTTTTCATTTCGGCCCAAGGTCCTTGGAGTGATAGCCTCATCCCACTTATGCGTGAAAACACCTATACATAGCCATTTTTCAACTCTATTTCACCCAAGACCTTCTCACAAACTTTCTCCAAGACTTAACCAAATATTTCATCTAAATTCAAGTGTCTCAAGCTTAATTCAAAATCTCAAGAACTCCATTCAAGATTCAGGTCTCCTTCAAGTCTATATCAAGAAAACCCAAGTTTAATATATGTGGGTTTCATCCCTTGGTTCCTTTCACCCATGGAGCCCAATCTCCATTTTTATGAAAATTGCATGTTTTCAAGTTGTATCTTCTATGGGTATCATTCATTATAGATTTTAATTACAAATTATGTTGGGGTTTTATGAAGTGTTTATTGAATCTGCATGTTTGTCTATTTCAAGCTTATACTATGAATTGGTTTTGACTATTGAGACTATGCATGTTTAGAGCTATGAAACTATGATCTATTATGAGTTTGATAATGGATTCCAAGGTATCTTACCTGAGGGTGTTACTATAAATTGGTGGGTTGATTTACATTGAGTTTTCTCATATTATTTCATTCTTGAATTGCATGATTTTGAACTAGCATTGCACACCCACCAAGTGTTTGATAAAATGCATTGATAAGGATTCTCAAGTTATTGATGGTCTATTATATCGTGTATAAGTCAAATGGTTTTATGATGATTAAGGGGTTGCATGTATGCATTGCATTAATGAAAAGTATCTATAACATTGTTGTTGACCACACGTTGTTGGGGGTTGACATGCCCAATCACCTTGTTGAGGGGATGACATGGCTCAATCACCTTATCTAGGGGTGACATGCCCATACTACCACGTTGAGGGGTTCATAACTTGACTGCCTTATTGGGGGTGCTATGACCATACTACTATGTCAAGGGGTAGATACCTCGACCACCTTGTTGGGCGGTGACATGACCATACCACAATGTTGAGGGGTGGATACCTCAACTACCTCATCGAGGGGGTGAAAGTAGTTGCTTGTTCTATGATTATAGTCTCTTTCGACACATGTAATCTATATTTACAAGTTATATGATTTACAAGCATGTTTTACCTCAAATGTAGATCATGCATGCCATACTGATATTATACCTATCCATTGCTTATGACTACGTATTTTGACTATGTTGGGTTAACTCTTGTTGCATTACATCCTACATACTTAGTAAATTGAAACGTACTAATGCATACTCTATGCCTACATGATATTACCATGTAAGAACCAGAGCCCCTTTCGATTACCTTGCACATAGCTAGTTTTGGCATTTCAGAAGATAAGCTTTGGTGAGTCCTCAAGTACGAGGTACTAGCTATGCTGCCCTTACTATTTGACATTTCCTTATGTTGAACAATTGATACTATGAGGGTGAGCTCGGAAGGTGTCTTAGCTCCCGCTCCAATCTATGCTAGAGGTGTTGTTGGAATAATTGATGTACTTATGCTATGTGCTTGACTCTTGAATGTTTTATGATTATCAATGACTTCCCATATTCTCATTTCCCTTGAATGTTTTATGACTATCAAAAACTTTCCTTAGTCTAGTTTCCATTATTTATATCTCATATTATTGTTATTATGCTTCTGTGTGCAAGGATAATTGATATGTTAAGAGGCTGGTTTGGAGTTCCTTTTGCTTCCCCAATCACTATGTCACGTCTAGGCCTTAGGTTGTTAATGGTCCTTGAAATCCAAAACATCACGTAGATTAGAATCTTATTCATGGTTGTGATGCATGCCACAACTATGAATGGAAGGCTATAAGGCGTTTTAGGAAATGTTTCACTTCTTCATGGTCTATATCCTATTTTAGATGTAAGTGTAATTTTGTTCCCCTAACGAATTCTCTTTCTCTTCTAGATCATGTCGATTCCAAGAGGGAGACTAAGAAGAGCCCGTTCACCTAAGGAGAAACCAACTCCTCCTGCTCCTCAAGGTGTAGAGGTAGCACAAGATGAGTTTCGAGATATTATTACAACGTTGGCTTATGCTATGACCAACCAAATTCACCAAGGAGTCCAAGCCCCTCATGCTCCTATCCCGGCCTCAAGGGTGAGGGAGTTTACTAGGATGAATCCGTCGGAGTTCTATGGGTCCAAGATGGATGAGGATCCCTATGAATTCATCGATGAGGTGTACAAGGTATTTTCCATCATAAGGGTTAATTTGGAGGGAAAAACGGAGTTGGTGGCCTACCAACTCAAAGGAGTTGCTCAAATTTACTTTACACAATAGAGGTCAGAGAGGAGAGATGGTGATGATATTCTTGGGAGGAGTTTAAAGCCACATTCCTCGATTGGTTCTTTCCTATCAATATAAGGGAGGCTAAAATGATGGAGTTTATGAACCCTAAGCAAGGTTCCATGAGTATCAGGGAGGATGCTCTCAGGTTTAACAAATTCTCCAAGTATGCTCCACAATTGGTCGTTGAGCCGCGATCTAGGATGAACAAATTTGTGTTGGGTGTGTGCGGCTTGGTTAATGAGGAGTGTTATATTGCCATGCTAATAGGTGATATGAATTTTCCTCGCCTCATGACATATGCCAAACAACTAGCGGGAGAAAAACTTAGAAAGTTAAGAATTGGTTAGTCCTAAAGGGCTTATGTTGAAGGTGGATTCAAAAATTCCAAAGATGGTCGGTTTCCTCAATTCCACACGTTCCAAGGCCAAAGGTCTTCCAATGCCCCTAGTAGGATGTTTTCTAACGAAAACCCATGGTTTCCAAGGTGGTAGTGGTGTGGTGCACAACCCTATTTGCCAAAGGTGTGGTAAGGAACCATAATGGTCTATATTTGACGGACTCCAATGCTTGCTATGGTTGTGGTGAAGTAGGTCATAAGGTGATTGATTGTCCTCTACTCAAAACAAATGTAGAGATGGTCGTCCACAAGGCCAAGGTGCAAATGTGGGTAAAAATGGGAGAGGAGGCAAACAAGGGGGGGGTGCTCTAAGGCAAAATAGATTTTATGTTCTTCAAGAGAGATAAGAGAAGGATGAGGTTCCCGAAGATGTCATCGGTATATTAAAGGCTTTTTATTTTTATTTGTATGTATTGATAGACCCAGGTTGCACTTTTTCTTTTATTACTCTTTTTGTTACGAAAAAGATTTATGTTCGTCTAGAATTGTAGTGTGAACCTGATGACCTGTCTACATTCGTTGGTGAGTCCATTGTTGCTAAAAGTTTATAAGAATTGTCCCGTGTCCATCTTGCATAAAATCTTTCCTTGTGATTTTGTTTAATTAGATATGGTGGATTTTGATGTCATTTTTGGGATGGATTGACTGCATGCATATTATGCTTCTATTGATTGTAGAATACGTAGGTTACAATTCGAATTCCCTAATGAACCCATCCTTGAGTGGGAAAGTTGTGATGTGGTGGTCAAGGGTAGATTCATTTCTTGCCTTAAAGCCCCAAAGTCGATTTCTAAGGGTTGTCTCTATCATATTGTGAGGGTTAGGGACATTATGTCCAAAGTCCTTCCTATTGAGTCGGTTCTGGTGGTTAATGAGTTTCTTTAAGTCTTTTCGGATGAGTTTCCTTGTGTTTCTCCCAGAAGGGAAACAGACATTGATATAGATCTCCCTCTTGATACTCAATCCATTTCTATTCCTCCTTACCATATGGCCTCGTGGAGTTGAAGGAGTTGAAGGAGCAATTGAGGAATTTGTTGGAGAAGGTTTTATGAGTCCTAGTAAGTCACTTAGGGGTGCACCGATATTGTTTGTGAAGAAAAAGGATAGTTCTCTTAGAATGTGCATTGATTATCGACAACTTAATAGAGTCCCCATAAAGAACAACTACCCACCACCAAGGATTGACAACCTCTTTAATCAACTTCAAGGGTCTACTCACTTCTCTAAGATTGATCTATGGTCCGGATACCACCAAATGAACGTGAATGAGTGTGACATTCCCAAGACCATTTTCCATACTAGGTATGAGCACTTTGAGTTTTTAGTTATGTCATTTGGGTTGACTAATGCACCTGTTATATTTATGGATTTTATAAATAGGGTCTTTAAACCATATCTTGACTTGTTTGTGGTGGTTTTTTTTAATGATATCTTGATTTATTCCCTTTGTGAGGAGCAGTATGTGGATAACTGAAACAAAAAGTTCCCAAAAATGTGCCTCGGAAATGCCTATACTTAGCCATATATCACCCTTATATCATTCAAGACATTCCCAAATACTCTCTCAAACACTTAGACAATATTTCACCTCAAAATTCAAGTATCCAATTCTCTTCTGAATCTTAAGGATTTCACTCAAGGTCCAAGACTCCATTTCCAATCTTCTTCAAGAATTCTGCAAAGTCAAGGTATGTGGGTTTCAACCATTGAGTCCTTCCACCCATGGTGCCCAAGTTTCCTTTTTACCTAAATTGCATGATTTTAAAGTTGATTTACTCGTTGGTCTTACTTATTATGAATTTTACTGCACACTATGTTAGGGTTTGACGAAATTGCAATAGTTTTAGCATGTTTTGAGCTATGAATCTATGATCTATTATGAATCTTTATGAATGGTTTTGGTGTATATTGCTTAAGGGTGTTACCAAGCATCTATTGATGGTTTTACACTGAATTTTATAGCATGATTCCACTCTTGAATTGTATGATTTTACACTAGCACTACAAACACACCAAGTGTTTGATAAAATATCCGGTTATGATTTCTTGAGGAATTAAAGGCCCAATGCATGTCCTATGAGTTGAATGTCTATATGATGATGAAAGGAATGTATGTATATGATATTATCTCTATAGGGTCGGGAATTGACCAAGCCTCACTCGGGAGGTTGTAGGCTCGGTTAATCCTATTAAGGGGTTTGTACCTCGATAACCTCGCTCGGGAGGTGGTAGGCCTATGCAACTAGATCAAGGGGTTTGTGACTTGATAACCATAATGAAAGATTTGTACCTTGATGACCATGTTGAGGGTTTTGTGCCTCATCAACCATGTTGGGGGGTTTGTACCACATCAACCACGTTGAGGGGTTTGTACCTCATTCCCTCTCCAAGGATGTCGTAGTCCTTGGATATTCACTAATAATGGTCTCTTATTACACATGTATTATGTTCTATATAAGCATGATTTCACTTCAAGCATCATTCATACATGCCACATTGCTATATGCTTACTCGTTGTCTATGTTATGCGTTTTGTTTATGGCGCTTATCACTTGTTGCATTGCATCCTACATACTTAGACATTCAAATGTACTAAAGGATACTCTATGCCTACATGATGTCACCATGAAGGAACTGGAGCCCCACTTGAGCATCTTTCTCAACGTGGCTAGTACGAATTCTCTCAAGCTAGTTGGTTAGTCCTACATTCTGGGGACAATATTGATGATCTCATGTCATGTACTAAAACTATCTTTCTTTTATGTATGTATTGACTATGAGGGTGATCCAGCTGATTGTCTTAGCCCCCGCTCTTATCTATGTAATAGAGATGTTGTTGGACATGTTATTTATTATACCTTGACTCTCTTATTTTGATGTTTATGTTTTAGAGCCTTCCTTTAGTCCCTTTGCTCTATTTCTTATTCCATTATGTTGCTTAATTTCTTCCGCTACCAATGATGTGTAATGATATTTTAAGAGACTTTTTTGGGGTCCTTTCGGGTTTCCCATTTGTCATGTCACGTCTTGGCCCTAGGCTTGGGTCGTGACAAACTTGGTATCAGAGCACTAGGGTGTTAATGGCCTTGGAAGCCAATACACCGCATCGGTTAGAGTCTTGTTCATGGTTGTGTTATGCACCACAACTGTGAGAAAGAGGATATGAGGGGTTTTGAGAAATGTTTTGAAATGACCCCAAAAAGTGCCTGAAAATGTTCCTCGAAAGTTCCTGAAATTCTAATTTTCATATATCTCAAAATCCGTGCATGATAACAAAAAATGCGACTTCATATTCTTGTTTAGGGGGTCAAAATTTGGGGGAAAAGGGTGTAACCCCAATTTTAGAGCAACCCTATCAAAATTTGAAATTCCCAAATTGCAAATTCCAGAGAGAAATCGACGTCACTTCCGCGATGCGCCTTTGGATTAAAAAGTGTCTGCTTTTTTACTCGGTCCAAGACTTTTAAGTCTTGAGCCTAAGTGATCTCAAATGTGAACATACCTATACTTAGCCAATTTTCACCCTCATATTAGTCTAAACATTCCCCAATATTCACTCAAACACAGCCAAATTTTAAATTCCTAAATTCAAGTCTCAAACCCTCATCTGGGACAAAGGATTTCCTTCAAGCTTCAAGTCTCCTTTTTCAATCTTCATCAAGAGTTCGTCCAAAGCTATGGTATGTGGGTTTCTTTCATAGGTTCCTTTCAACCATTATACCGAATCTTCCTTTTACTCTAATTTGCATGATTTAAAGTTGATTTACAATTGGGTCAATCTTATTATGAAAATCACTGGACACTATATTGAAGATCATGAAATGATGACCGTTTTGCTATGTTTTAAGATATGAAACCAAGTTCTATTGTAAGATTTAGTGAAGGGTTTTGATGTAAATTGCTTGAGGGTATTACTAAGTATCTATTGAAGGTTTTACATTGAATTTTTTAACATGATTTCACTCTTGAATTGTTTTCACTACACACCCTCTAACTGTTTGATAAAATGTCCGGCTATGGTTTCTTGAGGAATTGAAGGTCCAATGCATGTCTTATGGGATGAATGACTATATGATGATGGTCTATGATAATGATATGATGAAATGATAATGAAATGAATGCATGTATATTGTACTCTCTATGTAGTGTTGAAATATGACTATCCCCTACCGGGGGGTTATATGCCAGGAAACATCGTTGGGGGTTTGTACCCATCAATCTATTGGGGCGTTTGTACTTCGGTAACAAGGGTGGTAGGGTTGGAAGATCCACCAACCTTTTCAGGGGTTTGTACCCATCAATCTATCGGGGAGTTTGTACTCCGGCACCAAGGGTGGTAGGGTGCGATGATCCACCAACCTATTAACGGTGTTTTTACCGCAATCACCAAGGGTGGTAGGGTGTGACGATCCACCAATAGTTAATTGTCTCTTCTTATATATATGTTCCATTCTATGTATACATGTTTTACATAAGCATTAATCATGCATTCCATATTGCTACCATGTTATCTATTGCTTATCTATATGAATTTCATTATGATGCCTTTCAATTGTTGTATTGCATCCTACATACTTAGTATATTCAAACGTACTAATGCATATTGTATGCCTACTCTTATATGGTTGATTCATTCCTCTTTATTGTTTACTTTAGCTATGAGGGTGAACCCGGTTGCTTTGTCTTGGCATGCGCTCTATCTATGTTGTAGAGGTGTTGTTGGACACGCTATGTACCTATGATATGAGATTTGACTCTTTTGTCTCTTCATTGTAATGTTATGCAAGCTTTCCTTGAGTTTCATTGCCCTATTTCTCCTTTTGTATATCAGTTAAATGCTTTCATGACTAATGATGTGTAATAATAAGACAAGAGGCTTCTTTGGAGTTCCTTAGGGTTCCTCATTCGTTTGTCATCTCTAGGCCCTAGGTTTGTGTCATGACAAACTTGGTATCAGAGAACTAGCTTTTTAGATCCTTGGAGTCCAACAAACCGTATTGATTAGAGTCTTATTCATGGTTGTGTTATGCACCACAACTATGAGTAGGAGGCTATGAGATGTTTTACGAATTATTTCCCTTCTTCATGCTCTAAGTCGTTCTATAGAGTTAAACGAAGCTCCTCTCCCCTAATGGTTATTCTTTGCTTATGCTAGATCTTGCCAAATACGAGGGGAAGATGAGCCCGCATGCTCAAAAAGGAGCAACCGGACGATGTAGAGCTTAGGGATGCTCTCATCTTTCTTGCACAAGTGTTGGCTAATAAAGCCAACCTAGGGGCCTAAGGCCCTGATGCTCCTACACCGACCTCTCTGGTGAGGGACTTCATGAGAATGAATCCCCCGGAATTCCATGGGTCAAAAGTTAGTGAGGACCCCTAAAAGTTCATTAGTGAGGTCTACAAAATTTTGTCTATCATGGGTGTTGGGCCAAATGAAAAGGCGGAGTTTGCGACATATCATGCTGATAACGCATAGCTAACTCCCTTCTCTTCCTTCCATTGGTTGTATCGCGCCAAGGGTCCTCTCATGCTTCTGATAGGGGGTTTGCAAATGACTTCCCAAAGTCCTAAGGTGTTAGTGTTGTGGTTCCTAATGAGATGTGTCCTAGCTGTGGTAAGAAGCATAGGGGCACATGCTTAAGAGATACTAATGCATGCTTTGGTTGTAGGGAAGAGAGTTACAAAAAGGTGGATCGCCCCCCAGATCACAACAAGGGAAAACAGATTCATACACAAGGTGCTAATACAGTTCCGCTGGGGAAAGATGGATGACAAGATGGTGCCCTAAGGTACAATCGATTTTATGCTTTGAATAGGAGGCAAAAGGTTGATTAAGTGCCTGATACCATCACCTATATGGTGAAATTTTTTTCTTTGATGTATATGCATTGACTGATCCGGGTGTAACTCTTTCTTTTGTTACCCCCTTTGTTGCCCAAAAGTTCTATGTTGACCCAAAGTTGTTGCATAAGTCATGTGAAGTGTATACTCCTATTGGTGCATATGTTGTTGTTAATAAAGTTTATAGAAGTTCTCCTATTTGAATCTTTCATAAAGTGCTGCCTTATGATCTTGTGGAGTTAGACATGGTTGACTTTGATGTCATTATTGGGACGGATTGGTTGTATGTCTACTATGCTTCTTTTGATTGTAGAACCCATAAGGTCAAATTCCAATTTTCAAATGAAACCATCCACGAGTGGGAAATTCAAGATGTGGTGGTCAAGGGTTGATTTATCTCTTGCATTAAAGCTCATAAGTTGATCTCTAAGGGGTGTCTTTACCATCTTGTGAGGGTTAGGGGTGTATAGTCTAAATTCCTTTGCATAGAGTCAGTTCTTGTTGTAAATGAGTTTCTTGATGTCAGCCCAAATGACCTTCCTAGTGTTCCTCCAAAAAGGGAAATAGACTTTGGCACAAACCTCCTCCTGAATACACAACGCATGTCTATTCTCCCTTGCCGTATGGCCCCGCCGGAGTTGAAGTAGTTGAAGGAACAATTAAGGGACTTGTTGGAGAAGGTATTTATTAGACCTTGCTAATTATCTTGGGGTGCTACGGTGTTGTTTGTGAAAAAGAAGGATGGGTCCTTTAGGATGTGTATTGACTACGATAACTCAATAGGGTCACCATCAAGAATAGATATCCACTTTTGAGGATTGATGATTTGTTTGACCAATTGCAAGTGAAACACCCCACATCTTACAATACTAGTACTACGCAAATGAAACATGATATGGTTTGGTCAAGTTAGCGCCCATTTTTAAAAGTTATTGAATCTCAAATTAGAGGGCGATGTGTATGTCTAATGCTGAAGAGGGTCGAGTGTAAATAAATTTTGTGTCAAATTCACGAAATCACGACCCCAAATAAAGTGAGAGAATTGAGGTGCTTGTAGGACTTAGAAACCTAGCACGTGAGTCACCTACTTGCTTAGCTTAAATTTGTTAGCTAAACGGAGACGAGGACCGACGTCGAATTTGTCCAAGTCCGATAATGAATAAAGTTAGTGTTAAGGGTGTAACTGTAGCCCATGATATCAGCCCAAGAAAGATATCAAAAGGGCCCAAGTACATCACTATCCACTTGACTGTTTGGGCCCAACTAAATGAAGAGGAATTAGAAAAATGGGAAGCCAAAGCCATCAACTTTGAGACCCATTTAGACCCAAGTATAAGGGCCAAGCTTCTGCATCACAAGGTTATTTATATGTGTTAATATATGGTCAAAAATTCAAAAGAAAGTCGGTTAAAGAGACTCTTTAAAAAGGGCTCTAAAAAGCCCCTTAAGTCATTTCACTTGAAACAATTTTTCAGCTTTCCTCAAGAGTCCTATTTTCTCTTTACTTCACTTCACAAGGTAGCCAATACAACCCTTTAGGGTTCCTGAAGGAAATCTTAACCTTCAATACCAAGGTAAGTAGAAATATCCATGTTTTTGTTATACTTATCCCATGACAAAGAAGAAATATATGCTAGTTATGCTTGTGAAATTGTTGGACAGCATGTGTTCAAAAAGTTGTTGTACATTTTTCTTGTTTATTTGGAAGATTTTCTCTTTTTGGTTGGATGGGTAATGTAGGGATGCTACTGTTCTTAATGATTATTGATTCTATAATGATGTATAAAGGCTGCTGCACCATTTTTACAGTCCGCGAATGTGAGTTCTTATGTGATATCGTAATTATGCTCGTAAAAGGAACTTATGGGCTGATTAATTGAGGACTATTGTTTCACGTCCTCTACCTATTTTGAGGACTATTTTTGAATTTCTTTAGGACTGATTTTATGTGTATATATGGTGGGGAATGTTTGGTTAATGTTTGAACAGGTTTGGAATTTGTATGTTCTGTAGAATTGTTATGTGTTGTGCCTTGTGGACTATTGTAGGATTTTTATGACACTAAAACAGGCTGCACATGATATGTATATGAGAATGTTTATTAGAAAATACGATTAGGGGAGGAAAGGTTGAAAGAATACGCTCGGGTTTATAATTATCCGCTTGCTGCCTGTGTGTTATTTTTTTATGAGATTAGGCTGCCAAAATGTATCTATTGGCTACTGATGCTAGTTTTTCACCTACTATGTTGAAGATAAAAATTTGGAGGAAGGGAAGGTTATCTCGAGGTAATAGTGAGGTCGTACAGCGAGGTATGTAAGGCTACTTGATTTCGTAATATTTGGCATGAAATATAGATCCCTCCATGGAACATAAAGGCACTTACAAACTCCAAATCAATTATTTATCGTGTCTCAACTCTTTTACATGTTCGTATGCTCCCATAAATAGTCACCTTCAAATCTGTGTACATACTTGGATACCAAGATACACGAGTTCGTTCTACTAAATAAAGTTCATGTGTTGTTCCACCTCCTATGCGTTCCATTATTTGTGTAACCCACTCCTTTCATTATGGTGTTGTCTTTTATGATCGTTTATATGTCATATGTTGTATCGACAATCCTGCAACTCCAATATTATGACCACCAAAAGAATCATCTCAAAGGTAATTAAAAGATAAAGTATATTGCTTATTGATGGGTGGTAACCCGAGGGGTGGAAGAATCACCTAGTTAGGGTCGATCATATCATGGGGTGTAGCCTAAGAAGTGAAAGGAAAAGACTAGATAGGATCAATCAAGATTTAGATTGCCATTGATCAACTAGTCATTTGTATTACAGGTTGTGCATAGACTATACAGTAACGGTAAAGTAATAAAAAAACATAAAGTACATGATCCCAAAGTATAACTAAAGTTGGTCTCTTATCCTACACCAGTGCATAGCATCATCTGAGTTGTTACTTTATATACAATATTTCCTGCCTTACATATTTAGTACATTACCTCATACTTACGTCCCTTACGGGGGAGCTGTATTTCATGTTGCACTATTTTCATGGGGTGCATGTTGATGAGTTTACCGATCATAAGAGTCTCCAATATGTCTTCACTAAAAAAGATCTCAACTTTAGACAAAGAAGATGGCTATAACTTCTTAAGGACTATGATATGAGAGTGCATTATCATCCCGATAAGGCTAATGTGGTAGCTGATGATTTGAGTAGGGTGTGCATGGGTAGCTTAGCACATGTTGATGATGGAGGCTAAAGGGTAGCTAGGGAGGTCCATCGGTTGGCTAGATTGGGTATTAGGTTGGAAGAGATTGATAATGGTTGTGTTGTTGTTGTTGATGGTTCTAAATCTGCATTGCTTAAGGAGGTGGAAGCTAAGTAAGGTCTTAACCCCGCTTTGTTAGAATTGCAGGCATTGGTAAAAGATGGTAAGGTGGAGGTTTTCTCCGAAGGGGTTGATTGTGTCCTTAGATTCCAAGGTAGGTTATGTATGCCTTGTGTAAATGGCTTTGCAGAAAAGATTCATGATAAGGCTCATAGTTCATCCTATTCTATTCACCCCAGTTCTACTATGATGTATAGAGATTTGAGAGAGTTGTATTGGTGGGGATATATGAAGAGGGACGTTGCAAAATTTTTCTCTAATTGTCGTAGTTCCAAACAAGTCAAAGCCGAACATCAAAGGCCAGGTGGCCAAGCCCAAGACATAGAGATTCCTATTTTGAAGTAGAAGGAGATTAATATGGATTTCGTGGTTGGGTCGCCCAAGTCTTCAAAAGATTTTTGATTCCATTAGGGTTATGGTTGATAGAATGACAAAATCATCTTATTTTCTACCGGTTAAGACTACATATGGGGCTGAAGATTATGCTAGGTTGTACATTCATGAGTTGGGAGGTTGTCTGCGGTTCCTTTGTCCATCATATCGAATCATAGTGGTCAATACCCTTCACATTTTTGGAGGTCCTTTAAAAGAGGTCTTGGTACAAGAATTAAACTTAGTCTGGCCTTTCACACTCAAACGGATGGCCAAGCCAAAAGAACTTTTCAAACACTTGAGGATATGCTTAGGGCTTATGTATTGGAGCTTAATAGTAGTTGGGATGATCATCTTCCATTGATTAAGTTTGCCAATAACAACAACTATCATTCTAGCATCGGTATGGCTCCTTATATATTCCACTATAGTCAAGCGTAAGGTACTAATTCTAATTACCCTATTTGATATCAAGATTAAGTTTAGCCCATGACATTTGCATGCATTCATGATTAGATTGACAAGTTCATGAAGATTTTACACTTGTGTTGAGATTTTTGAAATGATGTTTAAGTGTATTGTTGCATCCTTATGTTGGTTCAAATTGTAATGTTCACTTCGCTGGTATATGTTTCATTGACATTCTGGGATGAAGGTTCCCTAGGGGGAGATATTGAAACAACCCCAAAAAATGCCCGAAAATGTACCTCGAAAATGCCCAGAAACGTAAATTTTATATATCTCAAAATCCGTACGTGATATCAAAAATAGGACTTCATATTCTTGATTAGGGGGTAAAATTGAGTTGGAGATGGGTCTAACCATGATATTAGAGCTATCCTATGAGATTTGAAAATCGTAAAAATTATTTTTAGTGATGATCCGCGCCTCTGGCGCGACGCGCCAAGGGTGCGCCATAGTTTTAAGATAAACCAGTTTTATTGTCTGGTCCAAGGCCTTTGGGTCTTGGGCCTAAGCTTTTCCATGCATGAAAATACCTATACTTAGCCATATTTCACCCTCATATCATTCAAAACACCCCCAATACTCATTCAA
>JAABOM020124444.1:0-22052 GCA_011800125.2 Solanum clarkiae | reverse complement strand
TTGTAAGTATTTTTGTTGGATGATTACTTAGTACCGATGAGTTGAGGGGGTGCTCTCTTTCCTTGAACTATGTGCCTAACATAGGTTATGTGAAATCCTATCCGAAATGGGATTTGTTCCTGTAAGGAATGTTTTTTCATACTAAATGGGATAGGTTTCCATAAGGTGAAGTATAATGTGATATGATATGCTCTATGTTGAAATCCTATTCTACCTGAGATGTGTTCACATAAAGAAGGTTACTTCATACGAAATGGGATGTCTTTCCGTAAGGTGAAGTATGATGCATCTTTTGCAAGTAGATCACCTCTTTACCGATGAGGAGATTTCATCAGGATTCCAAGTAATAGCTCACTTGGTCTTACTCATGTCAGTTGAGGTCACGTCCCCACTATATATATAAGCATCATTTGCACATCATGCATCATGAATTTCATGGTATCTTGTTATATTACGTTCCTTATTATATATCTCTTTCTATATTATGTGCTCTTGTCATCTAACAATAAAGTACAGGTTTGGCAAGTTTCATACATTTCACCCTGCATACTTAGCACATTCAAACATACTAATGCATACTTTTTCCTACATGATCTCATCGTGTATGGGTCGAGGGCTTTAATCATCCACCATTCGATACTTAGCTCGGATCTCAAAGTTGCTTATAGTGGTAAGTCCTATCTTCCAAGGATGATCCACCATCCTTCTACCTATGTTGTCTTTTATCTCTTTTACTTACTTTGAGGGTGAGCCTAGGGTATGTCTTGGCCCCCGAACTATCTTATGTTAGAGGTACTGTTTGACACCTAGCAAGCTCCTTTACGTTATCTGTTAAGTGTTATAATCGAAGCTTATTTTATGGTTGGGCTACCTCTAGCTATTGTTATGTGATTTGGTTTTGAGACTTGTGGTTGGATTATTTGATATGATGGAAAGATCCTAAGCCATGAATCGCCCTCATAGCGCAAGTATTATGTTTCGTCCCTTAGAACTATGTGTTCATCTTGAAATATGCTTCCGAACCAATGATGTGATTTTAGTACTTTGAGACTTTTTTGGGGAATCTCGGGTTCCCATTCGCTATGTCACTCCTAGACCCTAGGTCCAGGTCATGACATTAATGGGTGTAAATTTGGATTTTGAAATCCTCTGCTATGGAAGCTTATGAAAATTTACATTAGAGAATTAATTTCACTATATTTATTCCATTGTTTATTTTCAAATAAGGAAAAGAATTTTTTTTCCTCAAATAAATTGGATCAGATTTCTCCCTTTCTCATCTCTTTGCAAGATATTTGTAGACTTTTTAGGCCCTTCAAACTATATCTTTGAATTGTTATAAAGAAAAGGGTATTAAAGTAAGATAGTTAAATTTTAACACTCTAATCGTATTTCTTGTTTAAAATTGAGTAGATTGAATTAGTATGTATAATGACCCTCTAGGTCATTTCTGTGTTTCTACATGTATCTCATTGATCAGAGTGTTTCTATAGCGATCCTAGGACATTTGGGAATTGCTGGCATTGATGTGCGACTGTCGGGTTGTTCATTTGGAAAATATGTGACTTTCGTGTTGGAAGGCCAATTATAATTGAAAATGAACTTTCAAATAAAGTCCTAATAGATGATCTCGAAGCAGAGTTCTGACAGTCTCATCAGTTCTAGAATTGCCAAATTAGGCTAGGAGCACGTTTAGTATTAATTATACCAAGATTTGCAAATTTAGCTTCTGGAACAAGGCAAATGCTGACTTTAGTCAATAATCTTGGGAAACATTCTCGGATGGAAATTCTGATAGCGAGGTTAGCTCAGAATAGTCAAGTTTGGTCTAGAAAGACCCTTTTTTGGTACTAGGTACTTTAGGATGTGATTTGACCACTTAATCTTTTTATTTAAAGTTGGATATAAGGAAGTAGGACCCACATCGAATCGTGACGACCTCCGCTAGGAATTTTGTCTGCACCATTGGATCTGTAACGTCAAATTAGTAGAGTTAGATAGTTCATTTATGAAATTAGATTTTGAATGAGTCCAAAACATCAAAAACAGGTTGGATGGTTATTGAAAGGAAGGGGTGACGTAGCTGATCCACATCACGCCATGTGGAAGGATGTGGTGATGCCATGTGGCTTGACATGGAAGCGTGATATATAAAGCTTATGGCTTCAGTCCAGGGAGTTATTTATATACATTCCTCTCAACTTCAAACCATATTTTTGAGGTCATTTTCATCTAAGTTTTGCGATTCAAAATACAAACTTGTGTATTTTTGTTTTGAGAGGAACATTGTGGAAGCGTCAAAATTTGCTTTTGGCACGTCATTCGAGGTAAAATTAATTGTTTTTGCCATATATAACGTCGTCAAATGTCAAAAACTTTGAACCAAATATCTTTCTCGTTCAAGATCATAATGTTACGCCCCAAGGAAAAAGAGGGGAGGCATGACTGACACTCGAAACCATCATTGGTTGGGTAAGCCACTGGACATGCTAGCTAATAAGACTAGGGGCCCAAGACTCGAGAAGCATAACATCTAAAAAACTAAGTCTGGACCATCTAGGTCATAGCCTGTCAATAATAAGTCATGTATACCAAGGTAGACAAACCAACATGATAAAGTACTAGCTGGCTGACAAGGCTTCAAATAGAGAGGTACAGGCGCACAAACATATATACACATTCCAACTCTATGGGTAGAGACTAAAAGCTGCAAAAGAACCAACTCAAAATAACATGTCCACAATAGCCTCTAAAAGTGTCACTAACACTGTCTGGACAGGGCCTCGACCATACCCAATTGTACAAAAAAAAGTAGGCGCCCAGTGAAAGCCCCAGAAAGAGTTGGAGTTTACCAACTCATAGCTAAAGTAGGCTCCTAGCAGGGGGATCAGTCAGAATCCCTACTTGAACCTGCACGCACGAAACAAAATTCAGCATCTCCAGGCAACGAGATGTCAGTACAAATAAACATGTACTAGTATGTAAGGCAGAAAGTAAAATCATAGATAATTGTAGTAAAATGGGTAATAGGAATACCACCTATAAACCAAAACTCAGATAACCTTCATAGACAACACCCAACCTCCTACGGATCAAATATGGATGGTATACTTGAGTAGTTGCATGTCGTGAGTGTGTGTGTATGTGTGTGTATATATATACAAATACATAACATACCCAACCAAATTGATGTTCAGGAAGAGGCAAAATGGAAGACTTAGAAGAGGAGAAAGACAAATTATGTAGCAAAACAATCAAAATGTGGGAGAGTAATCAGCAAAAGGAAAATGAGCTCAAGGAAGGATATAGCAATGGTGGCAATGTAATAGGTATTGACTTGAATCCCCATGTTCATCATGGCGATCCTGTTGTCTAGGTTTTCCCCGAATGCCCTTAATTATTGACTATAGTATTAATTTTATGCCCCATCCCCAAAACCCCATTAGTATTGTCTCTAATGAAGAAGTTTCTGGAGGTTTGGTTGGGAATGAGGAGAACATAAGTAACCAGCAAGAAGGGGTGCCAAGGGGGAGGGACTTGTCTCATATTTTTCATGAGAACCAAAAGGTTAACCTTAGGAAAGACTTTCCATCCCCTGCTACCACTCCATCTTAGCCGAAGCCTGAATCTACTCAACCTATAGTTCCTGTTAGTATCAGCAACAATGCCTCTGATCACTCCAACATCAAAGGAGGTATGGCTAAAGATTTTGGGGCTATGGCTAGTGTCAATGCTCAGGGATCAAAGACCAGGACAAAAAAATTGAGTAAAGTGAGAAGAGATACCATAAATAAGAAAAAAAAAGGATTTGATTAATCAAGAACATGTTAACAGTGACAAGCGATGCATGCTGGAAGATGAGCCAAGTGATTGGTTGAAGACTAGTACCAACCCTGTAGATAGTAAACCAGAAAAATTTCTTGATAATGTTCAATCTCCTTGCACTCTCAACAACAACAGTTCAAGACTATTTGAGGATGATGAATATGTTTTTATCCATTTTGAGGATGAGGTTGACTTGGACAATTGAAACGACCCCAAAAAAGTGCCTGAAAATATGCCTCGGAAGTGCCCAAAATCGTAATTACTTAATATCTCAAAATTCATCCCTGATATCAAAAATCCAACTTCATATTCTTTATCGGGGGCAAAATTGAGTGAAAAATGGGTCTAACTCCAATTTTAGAGCAACCATATCAAAATTTAAAAATCCAAAAATGACGAATTCCAGTGTTGATCTGCGCCCCTAGCGCGACGTGGATGGGGCGTGGACTAGTGTTATTTTTTTACCAGTTTTTGTCGTTCATTCCAAGGCCTTTGAGTTTTGGACCTATGTCTTCCTACGCGTAAAAATACTTATACTTAGCCAAATTTTAACACCATATCATCCAAGACATTTCCCAATACTCTCCCAAACACTTAGACAAATATTTCACCCAAAATTCAAGTGCCAAACCTCATTTCGGATCTTTAGGAATTCACTCAAGCTTCAAGTTCTCATCTCAATCTTCATCAAGGAATTCTACAAAGTTGAGGTATGTTACTTTCAACCATTGGGTTCTTTCACCGATGGTGCTGAAACTTCCTTTTTATATAAATTACATGTTTCTAAGTTGATTTAACTTATGTGTCTCCTATTATGAATTTGACTATGAACTATGTTAGGGTTTTGTAAAATTGTGATTGTTTATGCATGTTTTGAGCTATGATCTATGAGGAGTTTTGAGGAGGGGTTTCAATGTATTTTGCAAGATGGTATTACCAAGTATTGGTGGTTTAATTTACGTCAAGTTTTCTTGCATGATTTCACTCTTGAATTTCATAGTTTTACATTAGTATTACACACCAACCAAGTGTTTGATAAAATATCTGATTTAGGGTTCTTGAGCTATTAATGATTCATTGTATGACCTATGACTTGAATGACTTTATGATGATAAAGGGAAGGTATATATATGTTGTTTTCATGGAAAGTATCTACGTTTTTGCAAGTTGACCATACCTTGTTGAGGGGGTGCTATGTCTCAACCACCATGGATGGCGGGGTGTGACCACCATCAACCAATTGAGTAGTTGATACCTCAATCACCATGGATGGCGGGGTGTGACCACCATCAACCAATTGAGGGGTTGATATCTCAATCACCATGGATGGTATGGTGTGACCACCATCAACCAATTGAAGGTTTGATACCTCAATCATCATGGATGATAGGGTTTGACAATCCATCATAACGTTGGTATCTTACTACACATGTAATATGTTCTATGTAAGAATGTTCACTTCAAGTGTCACTCATGCATGCCATATTGCTATATGTTTCTTTATTGCCTAATTACGCATTTTGATTATGTTGTTTATATCTTGTTACATTGCATCATACAAACTCAGTACATTCAAATGTACTAACGCATACTCTATGCCTACAGAATGTTACCATATAGGAATCGGAGCGCCTCATGATCATCCTTATCCTCCACGTGGCTAGTACTATCTTATTAAAGCAAGTTTGGTGAGTCCTCAACTCCGAAGACGATATCTCTTGTCGATATGTCATGTAAAGACTCTCTTTATCTATTTTTTCTATGAGGTTGAGCCCGAAAAGTTACCTTGACCCCCTCTCAACTCTAAGTTTAGAGGTGTTGTTGGACAAGTTATGTAATGATGCTATAAGCTTAAATTTCTTTAAATATTTGATGTTTTATCATATGAAAGACTTCCCTTAATCCCTTTAACCTTATCTCTATTCTTTTATTATCCTTTAGTTTCTTCCGTGACCAAGTATGTTTAATGATATGTTAAGAGGCTTGATTGGGGTCCCTTTGGGTTCCCCATTCGCTGTTTCATGTCTAGGCCCTAGACTTGGGTCATGAAAAATTTGGTATCAGAGCACTAGGTTGTTAATGGTCCTTGTCATCCAACACACATCATCAATTAGAGTCTTATTCTTGGTTGTAATGTGCACCACAACTATGAGTAAGAGGCTATGAGATATTTTAGGAAATGTTTCCCTTCTTCATGATCTATGGCGTTCTATAGAAGTTAAGTAAGGTTTCCCCTCTAACCAATGTTCTTTCTCATTTTTAGATCATGCCTAACATAAAAGGAAGAAAAGCCCACACTCCCAAGGAACAATCGGCTCATGGAGAGCTCTAGGATACTCTCAATTTGCTAGCTCAAGCCATGCCAACCAAGTCAACCAAGGGGCCTAAGCCCCTCATGTTCGAGGTCCAGCATTCAGGTGAGGGACTTTATGAGGATGAAACAGCTAGAGTTCTATAGGTCTAAAGTAGATGAGAACGCTGAAGAATTTGTTGATGAGGTGTACAAAGTGTTGGCTATTATGGGTGTGAGATCAGAAGAGAAGGCAAAGTTGGTGGATTACCAACTCAATGGGGTGGCTCAAATTTGGTATACTCAATGGAAGGAGGAGAAATGGATTAACCATATGGTTCTTTGGTAGTAGATTAAGGTGGCTTTCCTCAATCGGTTCTTCCCTCTTGAGCTTAGGGAGGCCAAAATGATGAAGTTCATGAATTTGAAGCAAGGATCGATAAGTGTGAGGGAGTATTCCCTCAAGTTCAGCTAAATCTCTAAATATGCTCCACACTTGGTTGCCGACCAGAGGTCTAGGATGAACAAGTCCGTGATGGGTGTATCCAATTTGGTGAATGGGAAGTGTCGGGCCGCTATGCTAATTAGTGATATGGACTTGTCCCGCCTAATGACTTATGCCAAACAATTGGAAGGGGAGAAGTTGAGAAAGAGGAGGGTAATGAGGCCAAGAGGGCCCATTTTGATGGTAAGTTCCATGGATTCAAGGGTGGCTAGTTTCACCAAGGCCAAGGGTCTTCTCATGTTCCTAGTGGGAGATTCGCTAATGTCTACCTAAGGCCCCAAAGAGGCAGTGGTGCAGCACCTAGACCTATGTGCCCAAGATGTGGTAGAGGCCATGATGACCCATGTTTGAGGAAAACTAATGCTTGCTATAGTTGTGGGGAAGTAGGTCACAAGAAGGTTGATTATCCTCGGAATCAAAATAAGGGTAAAGTTATTCGTCTACAAGGCCGGGGTACTAATGCAGTTCCATTTGGGAGATGAGGCCAACAGGGTGGTGCATTAAGGCACAATTGGTTCTATGCACTCCAAGGGAGACAAGGGGTTAATGAGGTGCCCGATGTCGTGATCGGTATGTTAAAAGTGTTTGATTTTGATGTGTATACATTGATAGACCTGGGTTCCACTCTTTCTTTTTTACTCTTGTTATTTCCAAAAAGTTTCATGTTGAGCCCGACTTGTTATATGAGTCTTATGAGGTGTCTACTCCTATTGGTGCATCTATTGTTGCTAGAAAGGTTTATAGAAATTATCCCATTTGCATCTTGCATAAAATATTGCCTTGTGATCTTTCTGAGTTGGATATGTTGGATTTTAATGTCATTCTTGAGATAGATTGGTTGCAACGTATTATGCCTCTATTGATTGTTGAACCGGTAGGGTCAAATTCCAATTCCCAAAGGAGCCCGTTTCTTGAGTGGGAGGTCATGATGCGGTGGTCAAGGTTAGGTTTATCTCTTGCATTAAAGCCCAAAAGTTGATCTCTAATAAGGGGTGTCTCTATCATCTTGTGAGGGTTAGGGATCTTGAGTCCAAAGTACTCCCTATAGAGTCAGTTCTGGTGGTTAGTGAGTTTCTTGATATCTTTCCAAATGACCTTCCAGTGTTCCTCCCGAGAGGGAAATAGACTTTGGTATAGACCTTCTTCCCGATACTCAACCTATTTCTTTTCCCCTTACAATATGGCCCCGACGGAGTTAAATGAGTTGAAGAAGCAATTGAGGGACCATTTGGAAAAGGATTTTATTAGGCCTAGCCAATCACTTTTGGGTGTATCAGTGTTGTTTGTAAAGAAGAAGGATGGGTACCTTATAATATGTATTGACTACTGGCAACTTAATAGAGTCACTATCAAGAATAAGTATCCTTTACCAAAGATTGCTAATTTGTTTGACCAACTTCAAGAGGCGAGTCACTTCTCTAAGATTGATCTTCGATCCGGGTATCATCACGTGAAGGTGATGGAGTGTGACAATCCCAACACATCCTTCTGGACTAGGTATGGGCATTATGCATTTGTGGTTATGTCTTTTGGGTTGATCAATGCATCGACTATCTTCATCGATCTTATTAATAGGGTCTTTAAATCCTACCTTGATTTACTTATGGTGGTATTCATTGACGATATCTTGATATATTCTCATAGTGAGGAGGACCATATGGGTCATTTCAGGGTGGTGCTACAAAAATTAAGGGAAGAGAAGTTGTATGCTAAGTATGAGAAGTGTGAATTTTGGTTGAAAGAGGTTGCCCTTCTAGGTCATTTGGTGTCGGGGGATGGTATTCAGGTGGATCCTAAGTAAATAGAGTTAATTAGAAATTGGCCTAGACGTTTGACCCCATCGGATATTAGGAGCTTCTTGGGCTTAGCAGGCTACTATCGGAGGTTTGTGAATGAGTTCTCTTCTATTGCTTCTCCTATGACTAAGTTGACTCAAAAGAAGGCTAAATTTGTGTGGACCGATAAGTGTGAAAAGAGTTTCCAAATTTTGAAGGATAAGCTTATCTCAATTCCTATTTGTCTCTACCGAAAGGGTTGGAAGGGTTTGTTGTGCCTTGTGATGCCTCCCTGATTTGTTTGGGTTGTGTTTTGATGAAAAATGGTAAGGTGATAGCCTATGCTTCTAGAAAACTCAAAGTGCATGAAAAGAATTAACCTACTCATAATCTTGAATTGGTCGTCGTGGTATTTGTTTTGACAATTTGGTGCCATTTATGGAGTGCATATTGATGTGTTTACCGATCATTATAGTCTCCAATATGTATTCAGTCAAACAAATCTCCACTTGAGGCAATGAACGTGGTTAGAGCTTCTTAAGGATTATGATATGGTTGTGCATTATCATCCCGGTAAGGCTAATGTTGTGGTGGATACTTTGAGTAGGGTGTCTATAGGTAGCTTAGCTGATGCTGATGATGGAGGCAAAGAGGTGGCCATGGAGGTTCATCAGTTGGCTAAATTAGGGGTTAGGTTGGAAGAGGTTGATAATGGTGGTATTGTGGTTGTTGATGGTTCAAAATATTCCTTAGTTGATGAGGTAAAAATAAAGCAAGATCTTGACCCTTCCTTGTTAGAATTGAAGGCCTTAGTGAGAGAGGGCAACATAGAGGTTTTCTCCCAAGGGGGAGATGGTGCCCTTAGGTACCAAGGTATGTTGTGTGTTCCTTGTGTTATGACTTGAGAAAGAGGATTCTTGATGAGGCTCACAATTCTTCTTATTCTATTCACCTCGGTTCTACCAAGATGTATAGATATTTGAGGGATGTGTTTTGGTAGGGAGGTATGAAGAAAGACATTGCCAAATTTGTATCCGGTTGTCATAGTTTCCAACAAGTCAAAATCGAACACCAAAGGCCAGGGGGCCTAACCCAAGACATAGAGATTCCTACTTGGATGTGGGAAGAAATTAACATGGATTTTGTGATTGGGTTGCCTAATACTAGAAAGGGTTTCGATTCTATTTGGGTTGTGGTTGATAGATGACAAAGAGGCTCATTTCCTACCGGTTAAGACTACGTATGGAGCCGAAGATTAAGCTAGGTTGTACATTCATGAGTTGGTTGGATTGCATGGGGTGCCCTTGTCTATCATATCGGATCGTGGTGCTCAATTCACTTCTCACTTTTAGAGGTCCTTCCAAAGAGGTCTTGGTAACAAGGTAAAGCTTAGTACGAACTTTCACCCTCAAACGGATGGCCAAGCCGAAATAACTATCCAAACGCTTGAGGATATGCTTACAACTTGTGTTTTGGAGTTTAAAGGTAGTTGGGATGACCATCTTCCATTGACTGAGTTTGCTTATAAGCTATCATTCTAGCATTTGTATGACTCCTTTTGAGGCCCTCTATGGTAGGCATTGTAGGTCACCAGTTAGGTGGTTTAAAGTGGGGGAAATGGCATTGTTGGGTCCGGATCTGGTCATGGAGGCTATGGAGAAGGTAAGCTTGATAAGGGAAAGATTGAAAATAACCCAAAGTCGTCAAATGTCCTATGTCAATGTGAGGAGCCGGGAGCTTGAATTTAAAGTTGGTGATTGGGTCTATTTGAAGGTCTCACCAATGAAAGTTATGGTTCGTTTTGGTAAAAAAGGTAAATTAGGTTCAAGATACGTGGGTCCTCATAGGGTGTGGAGAAAGATTGGTAAGGTGGCCTATGAGTTGGAGTTTCCTAGTGAAATGCACTTAGTTCATCCGGTCTTTCATGCGTCCATGTTGAGGAAATGCGTAGGTGATCCGAATACTATTATCCCATTGGATGTTGTGGGTATTGTTGAAGACAACTTGACTTATGAAGAAGTTCCAGCGGAGATCTTGGATAGACAAGTGAAAAGGTTGAGGAACAAGGATGTGTCTTCCGTTAAGGTCTTTTGGAGGAATCAACAAGTCGAAAATACTACATGGGAGGCCGAGACGGACATGCAAAAGCGATATCCCTATCTCTTCTGTTCTATTCAACCCTAAGGTACTAATTCTAAGTCTTCTATGTGATTTCATGTCTCATGTATCAACCCTATATATCATTTGCATGCATTCATGCTTATATTGACAAGTTGATGGTGATTTTAACACTTATGTTGATATTTTTGAAAATGGTGTTTAAGCGCGTTATTGCATTCTTGTTGGGGCTGATTTCTTCATGATTACTTTTCTTATATACATTTCTTTGACATTCATGGATGAATGTTCCCAAGGGGGAGATATTGAAACGATCCCAAAAAGTGCCCAAAAATATGCCCTGGAAGTGCCCAAAATCGTAATTTTCATATATCTCAAAATTTTCGTATGTGATATCAAAAATATGACTTCATATTCTTGATCATGGGGAACAATTGAGTGTGAGATGGGTCTAACCCCTATTTTAGAACAGCTATATCAAAATTTGAAAATTCACAAATGACGAATTCCAATGTTGATCCGTGCCCCTGGAGCGACGTGCCTGGGGCGCGGACTAGTGTTATTTTTTCTAGTTTTTGTTGTTCGGTCCAAGGCTTTTGGGCCTTGGGCCTAAGTATTCCTATACGTTAAAATAGCCATACTTAGCCATATTTCAGCACCATATCATACAAGACATTTCCCAATACTTTCCCAATAACTTATTTCATTCCGAATCCTAAGGAATTCACTCAAGCTTCAAGTTCTCATCTCAATCTTCATCAAGGAATTCTCCAAAGTAGAGGTTAGTGGGTTTCAACCATTGGGTTCTTTCACCATGGTTCCCAAGCTTCCCTTTTACAAAAATTATATGTTTTTAAGTTGATTTTACTTATGGATCTCCTATTATGAATTTGACAATGAACTATGTTAGGATTTTGTAAAAGTGTGACTATGTATGCATGTTTTGAGCTATAAATCTAAGATCTGTCAAGAGTTTTGAGGAGGAGTTTCAATGTATTTTCAAGGTGGTATTACCAAGTGTTGGTGGGTTGATTTAATTCAAGTTTTCTTCCATGATTTCACTCTTGAATTGCATGGATTTACACTAGTATTATGCACCCACCAAGTGTTTCTCAAAATGTCCGGTTTAGAGTTCTTGAGCTATTGATGATTCATTGCATGACCTATGACTTGAATGACTTTATGATAATGAAAGGAAGGTATATTTGTGTTTTTTTCATGGAAAGTATCTATATTGTTGCAAGTTGACCACACCTTATTGAGGGGGTGTTATGCCTCAACCACCATGGATGGTGGGGTGTGACCACTATCAACTAATTGAGGGGTTGATACCTCAATCACCATGGATGGCGGGGTGTGACCACCATCAACCAATTGAGGGGTTGATATCTCAATCACCATGGATGATAGGGTGTGACAATCCATCATAATGTTGGTCTCTTACTACACATGTAATATTTTTTTTATAAGCATGTTCACTTCAAGTATCACTAATGCATGCCATATTGCCATATGTTCCTTTATTGCCTAATTATGCATTTCGATTATGTTGCTTATCATTTGTTGCATTGCATTCTACATTCTTAGTACATTTAAAGTTACTAACACACTCTATCCCTACATGATGTTACCATATAGGAACCGGAGTACCTCATGATCATCCTCATCCTCCACGTGGCTAGTACTATCTTGTTAAAGCAAGTTTGGTGAGTCTTTAACTCCGAGGATGATATCTCTTGTTCATATGTTATGTAAAGACTCTCGTTATCTATTTGTGTGCTTTTGACTATGAGGGTGAGCCCAGAAAGTTGTCTTGGTCCCGCTCAACTCTAAGTGCAGAGGTGTTGTTGGACAAGTTATGTAATGATGCTATAAGCTTGATTTTCTTTGACTCTTTGATGTTTTAAGATGTGAAAGACTTCCCTTAGTCCCTTTACCCTTATTTCTATTCTTTTATTTTCGTTTAATTGCTTCTGTGACCAAGGATATGTAATGATATGTTAAGAGGCTTTACTGTTGCCCCTTCGGGTTCCCCATTCGCCGTGTCACGTCTATGCCCTAGGCTTAGGTCATGACAATAATTTTCCAGTGAAGGATCAAGTTTAAGACGACATGTGGGAAAATATTGATAGAGATTAAAGCCCTGTTAGGGACAATGATAGGAAGAAAGAAATTCAACAATTCGCCACTAGTCAAGGGCTATCACCTAGAGGAATCAACAACGTTAGATTCCCCACCAAAGCCACCAATATCACAAACTCTACAAACTATGCTTCTGTTGGTAGATTAATCATCAGATTCTACCAGGTAAAACATTCCCAATGATTAGTTCAATCATATGGAATATGAGGGGTATTAATACGCAAGGGCTTATGGGAAGGCTTCAATTTCTTAATATTATTCATGAAATCTCTTTTTTGGCTATATTGGAACCTTTTGCTGACAATTCTCTGATTCATATTTTCAATGGACATCTCAAGATAGACTATGCTACTACCAACCCCAACGTAATGATTTGCTTTTTTGGAATAAGGACATTGACTGTAGTTTTATTTAAAGTGTTGAACAACATATAACTTGTCAGACTAGTCATGTTATGTCTCCTCACAAGTGTGTTGTTACCTTTATTTATGCTAAGTGTAATGATATGCTCAGAAGATAGCTTTGGAAAGCCTCCTTTATTATGGCAACACTAGCCTACCATAGTGTACCGTGGGAGATTTTAATGTCATTATTACTCCTGAAGAAAAGATGGGTGGTGTTCCTTACAACATGAATAAAAGCTTTGAAATTCATTAGCATTATTGAAGCTTGTGGTCTCATGGATCTTGGATTCAATTGTCAGAGGTTTACTTGGTCCAACATGAGACTGATATTTAGCAGAATATGGAAAAGGCTTGACAGAACTATGGTCAATGACACTTGGATGGATATCATGCCCCATACTTCCATTACCAATTTGTCTTCAGTTGGGTCAGACCATTGTCACCTTTGATGGAAATGGTGGATAAACATAATCTTGCTATCAAATATTTTAAGTTTCTAAATTGCCAAACAAATCATTCAACATTCTTATATGTGGTTAAAAAGAACTAGGAAGAGAATAGGAATGACAATCTTATGGGAATCTTTCATCAGAAAATGAAGAGACTAACTTCAGTTCTCAGCAACTAGTCTAGAGCAATGTTTGGGGACATCATTGATAAAGTTAAAGAGTATGAGGAACTAATTAGGCTGGATTAAGATGATCATATCACCAACACTGAAGCTAGCAGAATAAACCTCTATGCCCTCAATGCTAAGTATATCAAGTTCTTGAAACTGGAGGATTCCGTCCTTGGACTGAGAACTCAATTACTGTGGTTTAAGGAGTGTGAAAAAAATTCAAAATACTTCCATGCCCTCATTAGAGGTAGAAGAAGGAGGCTTAATATCCACAAGATCAAGAATGATGAAGGAACTTGGCTAGAAGGTGATGATAATATTGCTAAGGCAGCCTGTGAACATTTCCAACATCTTTCCAATGGTGAGGATAAGCTTATCTTTGAGGAGGTTTTAAATTGTCTTCCCAGGATGGTTATAAATTAGCAAAACAGGTAACTCCAAACTATGCCCAATATGGATGAATTGAGGAAGGCTTTTTTTTTCTTCTGTGAAGCCAAACTTTGTTGCTTGTCCTGATGGCATGAATGACCATTTTTTTAGACTTGCTGATAATGTCGCCTAAGTTACACCTCCTTTTTAGGATAAAGCAATCTTTGTCAAGAAATAGAACCTAACCAAGGTTAAGGTCAAACCCATAGGGAATACATAGACTTAAGAGAATTCAATTACTGTAATTTGAGTGATTAAGTAACTTACTTCCCCAAAAGTGGGGGAGGGGGGAGGGAGGGTTTGCTGCAATCAATAGAAATGTAAACCTAATTTGACACAAGAGTGAGATCAACATAGAGAGAAACTAGGGTATTGTGTTCCCCATGATTTCCTAACTTAGTATCACCGGATAACATAATTCTCTTTTAATATGTAGCAAGTACGATGATAAGTTAAGTTTGCCAAACCCTTTGGTCCAGGCGAGTAGTGAATTTCACGACGTGACTTGGCCCATCTCTACAGTGTGCATTACTAACCCTTATCTATTAGTCCCAGTACAACCTCGCTTGGCCTAGTTTGGTTGATTAGATGAGAACACATCAATCGAATCTTGTTAATTAATCTCTTTTCCTATTCATTAATACCTTGGTCCAGTTAGTAATACTAGTCCGGTTCTAATGTTAGCCACTATCAGAAAACATGCAAATCGAAGAGAGTTAATTAATACATGCATGCTCACTTTCCAAGAATTATGAATTATCCAGTTTTACCTTCTTAGTTACTCATGGCTTCCACAACCTTAGTTGTGGATTTAGCTACTCATGATTTGTGTAGATGCAAGACTTATGAATTAGAATAACACAATAGAGAACTTAAATAATTGAATTAAGAACAAGAAAATCTAACTTCAAAGAGAATCACCAGATTAAAGATGAAATGAAAACACAACACTTGCTCAAAACTCTCCAATGTTATCTCACTCTTTTTCCTCTCTAATTCTCAGATTCTGTTTTACTATGTGTATGCTAGATGAAAAATAACCTAAAAACCTATTTATAATATTTAAAATACAAATTCTAAACATAATAGGACAGCTGGGTCGGCATTCCTCACAAATAGGTTTACGGGCCGTATTGCATTCCATGGCCTGTAATAGGGGTCTCTTATAGTGCTGCTGGAAATCTGGACTTTAAGACTATGATACCCCTCTACAACCCATAAAGTGGTTTACGACCCGTAGGGTGGTTTCATCTGATGGAGCTTCAGAAATTCCTAATCTATGATCCTTAGCGCACGAACCATGTTTTACGACTGATAAATCAATCCACGACCCCTCTGTATGTTCATAGAATCAACTTCAAAAAATTATCCCTTCATTACAATTGTCCACGAAGACCACTTGACGACCTGTAGAGTGAACTACGGCCCGTAAAGGGTCTCGTACTGCATCAAAATCAGCAACTTCTGCACTTTCTTCCTAAAAGGAAGGCCAACCCTAGAATCTTGCAAATATAACACAAAAACACATAAAATCAACTAACATCGCATTGAGAACACACAAAATTCCAAGTTTTAAGCATTAAAAGTGTTGTATTTTGCCAGTACGTCAACACCCTCAACTTAAAATTATTGCTTGTCTTCAAGCGACAGACTCAATCTATATAAGTGATATAGTAACACTTAGACGTCAATCAAATGGAATACATCACATCAATCTTAAACTTAGATACCCACACCACCTTTTCAAAATAGAATCAGATAGCTATCAAGCAAACCAATATACACTACTTCATGTGAAAACACAACTATGACAAGTAAGGTACTATTAATAGTCCAAAATCACTAAATAAGTCTAATGCTAACAATATAATACAAGTGCCCTTACAGAAAGAAGTCCCTCATCTAACACTCAATGATCTTTTCATATATAACCTTGGGACTATGCAAAATCGCTCACTCTCACAGAAGATATTCATGCATCATACCGAATACCATAGGCTTGCCCCTATACTCATGATTAAGACCTTCAATTACTTGGACTACGATCAATTTAGGACATTCTAGGCTTGTAATATAGGCTTATGGGGCTTGGGTAAGGTATTTTGGGAACATAGTGACTAAAGGCCCTCCTTGACACTCCATTTTCCTACACTTTTGCCCTACCAACTCTGTTATTTTCCATCTCATTCTCCCTTTCTTCTATTTTAAGCTTTTCTGGATACTTTCTTTTCAATTTTCAGCTTTTTGCCTTGATTTTGCACTTCATTTTCCTTTTTAACTCGCGACTAAGGCAACACTTATTTTTCTTGCACCCAGTACATGATTTTTCTCCTTTTCTTTGTATTACCAACTTCCCTTATTTTGTGTTTCACCCTTACACCAGCCACCCTCAATGTAGGCTTTTGGCCTGAGTTAAGGTGCACAATATCCATCTTCAGAACCAGAGCTACTTTTGGTATCCACCCTCAACTTAGGTTTTTTTGTCTCAGTCAAGGTGCGCAATGTTTAAGGAAGTACCAGGGCCAATTTAGGATTTTACAACTAACAAGGCTAGGTTAATCATGTGTTTATAAAGAATCGGTACATGTAAGACTCAAACATTAGGAACAAAGGACATACTATAAGTTTGGTTAGTCATTTAAGCTAAGTGGACGTTTAGGAACGATGGTCTAAGATCCTTTCTTAATCTAATTAATATGCAAGTTCTAAATTAGCACACAACATATGAATTTAGCAATTTATGCTCACACTCACATGACAATGACTGCATTATCAATAAAAAACTCTCAGATCATGCTTTTTATCACAATTTATCCTCACTTATCACAATAAACATTGCCAACACACATAAACATGCATGGTTGCTATCTAAACTAACTAATAGAAATTTTTATGGGTATCATTTTTCAAACAAAACATAGAAACATGCTATATGCAATAGGTATTAGTACTATATGCTACAAACACTACCTAAACATCCTAAACATGCTTGTTCAACAAAAAGTAAATATTCGTAGGGAAAAATAATATAGACAAGAAAATACCTAGATCAAAAATTGGGGTAGTTATGGATTCAGCTACTCATATTTCACTGAGGCCGATAACTATCCATACCCTATTGAAAAAGAGGTCTATTGTCCCTAATGCACACAATCAAAGCACACCAAAGTATAAGGGGTCAAAAATCATACCTAGGTGCCTAAGCCCTGGTATGTGGCTGAGCCTGACCACCCTCATCCTGTGTAGTAGTACTTTATTTGGAGGAGCCAACAACCCTCAATCTCTGAAGTTCTTGAGGCTGTCATCTTTCCTCCTCATCTATCCACTACCTTAAGACAAGCTTAAGTTACTCTTGCTCTATAAGCCTCACACGTACGCGTATGACATCTAGATCATCATCCTCTATGCAAGGTCTCCTTCCATGGGAAGACCAGATAGGAATCTCAGGAGTGAAAAGATCTATCATCGACACCAGAAGTGTGGCCTTTGGTAATGTCACCATTGCTACAGGTGCTGTTGGATCTTCATCTTGATGGCAATCAAGTCTGCTGGGCGAGCCATGCTTAGGATTTTTTGTACCCTCACCTTGAAGGCGTAAATGCAAGTATCCACGGCAGAGAAACAATCCTGAATAGTGGCGATCATGAATCCTGCATGTGACCCTCTGAGTCTGAAATAGCCTAGTGGACCTATAGCCGAATCTGCTGAATAACCTGAGTCAATTATGACTCAGCATGAGATAATATCTGCACCGAGGCCTGATAGATATAGCGGACACGTAAACCATGCCCGCAGGAGTAGCTTGTGTGACATAGCCTATAGTGCAGGAATAGAAGTAGTGGGCCCCCTCTCCTCATTTATCTTGGTATGCGGGGGCCTATCCTCAGTAGCAGTAACAGTGACGGTGGTAGTGTGTGGAACCTCAGCCGGTGGTGCTAGGGCAAACATCTCTGGCACAGGAGAAGGCTGGTGCTATGCTCACTGGAATGCCATCGGGTTTTCTTCGACCTTGATCAGGCTAGTATCAAGGTACGCTAGGCCTCAATCAACAAGTCCAGATAGTGTAGACTCTCCACCCTCTACTCTAGATAGAGCTTCAATATCAAGCAGGGAAAAGGGATGGAGGTGGACCTCTTTAGGGCAGCCTCGTGAATCTGCTCGGTGATGAAGCGGGCCAAATCAATCTCATAATCAGCTAAGATACTGGAAACTAGCACTGCATGCTCTGTATCGAGGTATTATCAACAAGAGTCAGTCAGATGCATGATCTGGCAACTGCCAACCAAAACTTGGCGGAGAAACTGAGTGAAGCCTTGACAATAGGCTCCAAGTGTGTGGCGACCCGTGCATGTTCTAGACCCTGCTTACCAATATAACCAACCACCCATCTCATCAAACTAGCTCTGTGCTCTAGATCTCACATCACCAGTATGTCCCTCGTCTTTCCCACTCTATGGTTGAACTCAACTGTGGATCTGGGGGTAGGGAACTCTAGCCCAAATAGCATACAACGGATGGTTATCTCCGATATGTCTACCTCCCGGCACTTACTCTCATCTCAGTCAGTCTAGGCTAAGTGAGGGGCTTTTATTGCTTGTTAAGAGTGTTGTGAGTCATGGCTGCATATGACGCATAAAACTCTCTCACCATGGTTGAGGAGTATCGGCCGAGTGATCTGGTCATCTGCTGACACTCGTATCTGATCATCGTGTCCTAGAGATCAGGGACACTATTGAGTCGATCTGGGATAACTCAGGGCTCCTCATAAATGGAGTGGGCTAGCTTGCCCACTCTATCTACTGGACGTCCTTAGAATAAATATTCTGCATGCCTTTGACATATCATAGACTAGTAAGAGCATCTAGTGGTGATGATCGAGGCACTGCAGAGGACTCCATCTCTGACCCATCTCTGGAGCCTGAGTGAGAGCTCCACTCCTCTATGGATAGATTCATTTGAATAGAATCGCTTCTATTATGGTCTCCCTTATCAGACTAGAAACTCGGACGACGTGAGCCTGAGACTGGCTGGCTCTGGCAGTAGCTCTAGTCTGAGGTATAAAAGTCTCCAGGTCCGGGTGGACGCTAAGCTCCTCTACTGATCCACTCCGGGTAGGATCCTGCTCATCCTCCGATGACTCATCTCTGAGCCTTCTCTCTAGGGCTCGGATCTTGCCATGTTTAACTTTCGGGGCCATAGTACCCGAAACGTGAGAATTTACGCACCTTGGTTAGCCCCATAATTAAAAAATGCAAAAACAATTAGACTGAGTTGCAGAAGAGTCTGCGAAAGTAACTTTACAGGACATAAAGGATATTACGAGCCGTCTAGGGCTCTCATATAATAGAGGTCACAATAAGTTTTTCTCACTGAAAAAGTCTACGAGACCAAGTATGACTCGTAAAATGTTTTACGGGTCGTAGACTGAGTCATAGAGAATTCCAATGTCTGATATTATTTTAGGAAGGGATCTATGAGACCTCTTTACGAGCCATACTATTTTCTATTTTCTGAATCTACGAGACCTCTCAATGAGCCATAAAGTGTTCTATGACTCATAGAAGGTCTCATTTGATGGGTACTCAGAAACTTTAAGTTTTTAGAATCTTGTACGTGGGGCAAGTACGACTTCTGGAATGTTCCACGGTCTATAAATGCCACTCATAGACAAGAAAACTGTGTCACTTGAGTTTCTAAGTCCATCACAATGGACCCCTATATGATTTTTTCAACTTTATTCTGACAACACCAAAGAAAATGCACACACCCAGATGATTTTCACACAACATCCAATACTCCAACATGATATTCAACGTGTATACCCCATCAATAATAACTAGACATATTTCTCCTAACCCTTCCGACAACATATGAACGATTTCTCAACAAAATAATGCATCCATGTCACCACCCACCAAATTACACATACAATCAATTCATCACAAATGGTGGGTGATTCAATAGGTGCCAAAACATATTATTCGAATCATACAATCTAGGCAATCTCACCTATTTCCAAATTTAGACAAATATTCAAATATATGCAACCATAATTCAATTGTCAACATGTCAATTACACACATGGGTTTGTTTCTAAACTACCATTCCAAACATAATTTTAAATTTAATCATACAAACATAGGTAAATTAAAGGTATTTGGTTAATTGAATACTTACCACATTGTGTGAATAGATTATAGAAGATGAAGGAGGTGAAGAGACACTAAAACCCTACATCACCGGATATTCTTACCGAAAAATTGGAGAGTTGATCGCCATTGGTAGTCAGAATTTATTATGGGTCAGGTATGGCCGAGTAACTTTTGGTAAAATAATTTAACCTCTTCATTTATACTTTGACTAGATCAGCCAAAATCTGGTGGCCTGGACTCTATGAAACACCGATTATGGGCTATAGAGTGTTTTACGACTCGTGAATTATGGTTTCATAGAACAACCAAACCCTAGTTTCCAAGACTGGTTTTCGCGGACCATTCTACGATTTGTAAAGTGATGTATGACTCGTATAGTTGATTGTAAAAACCTCAACACTTAGAAAACTTTTAGGAAAATTACCTGGCATCCACAAGCCCCATTCATGACCCGTAGTTTTATCTACGGACCGTAAAGTTGGTTCGTGAACTGGAGTGAACAACTTTTTATTACTAGAAATCTCTACGAGATGGTGTATAGATAGTAAAAGAGTTTATGGCTCATAGAACCAGCCATAGAGGCACTTCCTGATGCACTTCTTAGCCAAGAATGACTGACTTAGCCATATAATCTTTATAGAAGACACTGTTATCCGATATGCAACTAGCCTAGTGTCCAAAATTACAACCAAAGTGCAACAAAATAAACTACCTATGAGTCTAAAAACTAAAAATATAAAGCTACACTACAACTATTGCATAAAAAATATTGGATTGCCTCCCAAGTAACACATGATTTATTTTTGCAGTTGGACTTGGACAAATTGGTTACTCAGACTTCACCAATTGGCCAAAATTTATTCTTCAAATCATCTGCCCGTTTTATAGACTGATAGATATTGAAAACAACCTCTTTGTCGTTCAATCTGAACCTCAGTTGACCAACTTCCATATCCACTAGTGCTCTACCACTGGCCAAGAACAGTTTTTCCAAGATGATTGGGACGTCGAAGTCGACTTCACAATCTAGGATCATAATGTCTGCGGGGAATATGAACTTCTCAACTTTGACCAGCACATCATACAGTATCCCCACAGGCTTCAGCATCAGCCATCAACAACTGCATGCTTGTCAGAGTAGAGGCTCCCAATCCTAGCTTCTTGAAGACTGCAAGGGGCATTAGATTAATGCTGGCACCTAGATCACATAGTTCCCTTGCGAACTCCACATCTCCAATGGTGTAGGATATGGTGAAAGCACAAAGATTTTCTCACTTTTGGACTAAGGACCTCGTACCAATAGCACTACAATGCTGAAGCTCTTGGGAGAGCTCTTGACTCATAGTGTGTTTTTTGTAACCAGGTACTTCATGTACTTTGCATACCCTGACATATCTTCTCCAATGCCTTAATGAGAGAGATGTTGAATGAGAGTTGTTTCAGGGAGAGAGTTCTTGAACTTGCCTTCCTCCTCCCTCTTTTTGATTCTTAGAAGGAAGGGGGCCTAGGAATGGGCTTCACTTTTTGTGGTACATCAACAACTTCACTCAACCCAGCTTTGCCATGATCATCTCCTATATCTGCATCCTTGGCTGCAACTATCTCCCCTCGAACATCATCCGCATAAACTAGCATGGGAGAATCAATGTGTAACACCCCACTCCTTATAATATTGGCACAATTCAAATGAAACATGAGATGATCTGGACCAAATGACGCTAAATTTTAAAAGTGCTTGAATCTCGTGTTAATGGGATGTATGTGCGTCTAACGCTTAAGGGGATCGAGGGTAT
>JAABOM020124385.1:0-22061 GCA_011800125.2 Solanum clarkiae | reverse complement strand
CTAAAAAAAGAATTTAAATATTTATTTTTAAAAATTACTTTAAATTATGAAAATATTTTCTTGTCAGAAATTATTTTTCTGCAAATTTTTTTCTACTCTTTAGTTTTAAATAGATTTTTTTTCTAAAATATATTTTTATTCATTAACCAAATAAATAAAAATATTTTCTGAAAAATATTTTTCATTCACCAATCAAAAATGAGAAAATTAGTTACAAAATCAACTCATTTTTTAATAAAATATTTTCGGAGAAAATATTTTCCATGGAAAATATTTTCCTCCATACCAAACACACCCTAGATTTATGACCAATAAAACATATGTTTTAGAAATCAAATTGTTGTAGAGTATAACAAGAAAATACTTATGCTATATGAAAAAGGAAAAATCAATCACAAATTTTTAAAAATAAGCCTTGACAATAAAAAATTAAACATTTAAAAATAAAAAAATAATTTAAACACTAATTCCTTAAAGAGGCAATTCCTTGCAAGATCTTATTTAGGAGAATCCATTTTCATTGACAGAGGAAATTCACACACCCCAATATGTGAAGGTTAATGCAATTGGGAGATTACTATTACATATTTAAATACTAAGGTACCAACCAAGAATATCTAAATATTTTTTTCGATTCCAAAAAAATAATATATAAGTGAATTTTTTTTATGTATGTTGAGTTCAAAATTTGAATTGAATCATGTTAATTTCATGTGTGTTGAGTTCAGAATTTGAATTGAATCATATTAATTATATTAATTTTATTTTATCCAAATTAATAATAAAAACTTGTGGCCTCAAACGGATGTGGGATCCACATTCAAAATTTCAGAATTGACCTTAAAAATTAGTCCAAAACATCTCAGTTCAATCAATACTACGGAAATCAAATTAGGGTCAAAAATCATCACAAACAAATAATGAACTGAAGTTCAAACATTAAGATACAATATCAAGAAATGACAGTAGCTATGGACGAAAATATTACCAAAAATAAGCCCCGACTTCTGAAATACACCATCCCACAATGATCCTCGTGAACAACCACCTAAGATAGAGTCAAGAATAATTGAAAATGGATAATCACAGCCCAAAAAATCAACACTTCAATTTGCCCCAAAATTCACTCCGAAAATGGACAAAATCAACAGGTATATCACAAATTTTACCTGAAATGGAGACTTATCTCAACTTCCCGACATCGTGGACCCCAAAAGGAATAACCTTTGTGATTGCGAAACGTCACTCCGCATTCTCGAATGTTTGGCTAGCAGGACCTACGTGATCGCAGACATGTCTCCATGTTCGTGAAGATTACAAGGACGTGACCTCCGTGATTGCTACTCCTGGTTCGCATCCACGAAGGTAAGAGTCACCTGCATTAGAAAACTAGATGACAGGTCATTTTGACTGAATGTGGGTTCCACTCCCACGACCATTTTAGCGAATTGCTATCAAGGGGCACAGAATGAGCCCGGAAGCCCCAAAATCGAACGAACGGTTGTTTTAGATCAGATTTGACATTTCAAAACTAACTGCACTATCAGAATTTTTATTTGGCATATTTTTTAAGAATACTGATCAAAGTCAACTGTTGGCCAATTCATAAAGTTAAAATGTGGGTGCCACTCCTTGACCATTTTAGCGAATTGCTATCAAAGGGCACAAAATGAGTCCGGAAGCCCCAGAACCAAATGAACGGTTGTTTTAGATCCAATTTGACATTTCAGAACTAACCCCACTATCAGAATTTTTATTTGGGCACATTTTTCAAGAATATTGATCAAAGTCAACTGTTGGCCAATTCATAATGTTAAAATGCAAAACTCGGCACAACACAAATCGAACACCTCGATTCTCGAGCCAACTATGCTTTTGCCTAATTTTGTCATTTCAAAGTTGATCGAACTGTCAAAATTCTATTCTAAGAATGGTTACCCATGTTTTGTGTAAAAACAAAAATTTAAAGTATAATGTAAGACCTCACTTATGGGGTAGGAGAGATGCAAGAGATAAGCTTGAAAGAAAAATTAGACTGTTGATATTTACAAAGGCATTACGACTCATAAGTTAGAGTACGACCCGTAATGTAGGCTTCATAGGATCTGGCAGATTTGGTGAAATTTGACTCTTTCTGAAGTTTGAATTATGACTCATCATACAACTTGTAAATCACTCTACAAGTTGTAGTTCCTACAATAAGGGTTTCATGACAAATTTCAGTAACTCAAATTTCAGGATCCTTAGTTTACGAAAGGTCATCTACGGCTCGTAAAGTGCTCTACGACCCGTAGATGGGGTCTCATAGACCCGCCTGATCAGGATCTTAATATGGGTAAATTTGACCTTTCCTCTTTCTTCTAAGTCCAAACTATGTCATTGTGTCCCCATCTGTATCCCTTATCAGTTTACCTAATCCTAATACATTTCATTCTTCCTCATTCCAAAATCTCTAAGTCTCTATACCCTCTCAAACACTCTCAAGTTCCTATAAGGCTTCAAGAAAGAGAGTGCAAGCAAGGGTTCCAAATTCCTCGTCATCTCTCCCAATGTTTTTCTACCTCCTATCATCAAGATATGTGGGTTTGATTGTGGGAACCTTCCTTTCCACAAGTCCAATCAATCTTCTTTTCAAACTACATGAGTTTATGGACTATTTCATGTGTATTTGTGAACTCTTGCTTATGATAATATTATTTTGCACTGTACACATGTCTTCTATTTGGTTTCTTCAAGAAATGATGATTTATACAAAAATATTATTAGGGTTTTCATGATACTCAAACAAGGGTTTTACTATTATGATGGTGGATTGATTTGAATGACTTTAAAATGAGTTGATTTTACTCCCTTTTTGTCTTATACTCTTGAATTGCATGGTTTGAAGTGTTTGTGTATGTACCCACCATGTTTGACTAAGGTTACATGATGAGAATCCTATGTGAATGAATGATTATGGCATGAATTTCAAGACAAGCATGTCATGATAAATTATGAACTCCCAAGTGTGTATTAAACCCATGAAAAGTTTCTATGATTTGTAAGTAAATTATTGAGCCTTTATCTTATATTTTACCCTCTTGTGAGTAAATAATATCTACATGTAGGGTCAAAGCATGATACTATTTTACGCTCATGTACCAACACTCACGAGAAAGGGTCAAGCATATTATAATCTCCACCCTCTTATGAGTAAATAATGTCTACATGAAGGGATCAAGCATAATAACTATTTTTACCCTCATGTATTAACTCTCACTAGAAGGGATCGAGCATATTATAATCTCTATCCTCATGTGTAATGTGATGCCTACTAGAAGGGGTCAAGTCTATGCATTATTTTTACCCTCTAGTACAAGGTATACTCCATGTGTAAGGGTCAAGTATTTGAATGAGCTACTCATGCCATGTTATCATATTTTTGCAAGTCATTCGTGTTATGATTAAATTTTTGATTACTTCAAGTATTCTGTGGGACTAGACTTAGCACCGAATGAGGCTTAAGGAGGGGACTCGATTCAAGGGATGCTTATATAAAGTCTTGGTTTCTTAAATATATGCCATCATAGGTTTATATTATTTTCCTAAATGGTCTTTTATTAATAGATCCAACTAGGTCAAGATATCCACTATGTGGGGTTAAGCTTGGTCTACCTTGGCAAGTAAACCACTCCTTTATTTAGTATGGAGTAAATATCGAGATTCCAAGTAGTAGCTCCATGTCACGCCCCGGGAGGGTACCCTTGGCGAGGCTGGCACTCAATGATAATTACTAGTCTCTGAGTGAACCACTTGGCCTCATCATCACGTCATACTAAACAGTGAAAGAAAATAACTCAAATATAATATTATCAATGAAAAATCATTCGTAGTTTCAAAGGAAAAGTTTGAAATTATATAATACTCTTAACAAATCACTCCCTCAATGTCTATGAAGTCTCTACTCAACAATCCAGACGGTGCCATGATAGGCCATAGACACCACAAATGAATAAAGTACTTAACTAAAGAAAGAAGATAAAAAGGGCTTCTCCGGAATATAAGGAGAGCTCACCAACTCTGAAGAGTACTGATATGGATCTCAGCGATGCACGGGCCGAAGTTTTCTATCTTCTGTGTCTGCATTATTAAACGATGCAGGCCCAAATGGACGCCAGTACATGGAATATACTGGTAAGTCAATGGCTCAAAAGATAAAGTTTTTAGAATAAATACTTACCTCATCTCATCGACTCATGCTTAGCGTAGAATATGCAAGTTTAAAACAATTCATGCATTTCAAATACATACACACATACACGATCGTGCGCACGCACACACACTGAAAAGTAAACTCAATTTAAAACCTCATGCTAATTTAATGTTTCTTGGGAGTTTCCTTTACCGACATACCTCCTACCACCTATAATTAGGTGATGAACAACGAATATGGCATCGTTGCCTCGCCCGTCCTTAACTTGCCACAGAAAAGGACACGTCAACTCTACCTCATGGATCCATAATGAGTGTTCACTTGCGGGACAAGAGCCGCCAGAACAAGTTGTATGACTGTTCTATGCTGGCATATAGTTCTGTGGGTTAAAGTAGAAGTATACTCACTGCCCGCTCGGTGCTCGATACTTCTCCCAAGACTAAAACATACTCAACTCCTCATTTAGCTCAATCTTCAATACTCTATCAATCAACTCAAAACTCAACCTCGTTGGGTTATCTCAACTCATCTAAAGTAGTCATCACTCTAGTCAATTAATACAAGCAATCAACTCAAATCAACATTTATTTAATGCAAAATGTCAAACTCGACTCAATTCAAATTGTCATTTAGACTCTCTCAATTTAACTCATCATACAAAGTAAATAAGTCCTTCATGATAATATATATACTTAGGTTCAATATGCTTTTTATGCTTAACAATACTCAAGTTTTCTCAATTTATCTATTATCCGTAGACTCAACTCAACTTAGTTTATGTAGTAATCCATAAGATTATATTAGTGCTTATCAAGTATAAAATTTTAGTTCCATGTTATAATAATAATGTGGCCAGTAATTTCTACATCATCAAGAGAATACATGTAAAAAGGTCTCAATTTAATATAACACTTATCAAACATTGTCTCATTTTCAAATCTTAACTTATGTAAATAAAGTGACATATGAATATAATCATTTACGTACAACTTTATAACTTGAATTAGGTACTCTTCATATAATAAAGCACTTCAAAATACCTCATACATAGTAATTATCTTGAAAATAAAGATAGATATAAGTAGGAGCAACTTAGTAGAGTAAAATAGCCAATAAAGTCCAATTGAAAAATAAATATGAAGAATAAAATTCTTCTGAGACACGGATATCTGGCTCTCTTTAAGGAAATTCAAGCCCACTGCGGTAAAATAAAAATATTTTTCTTTGAAATATGTATTTCTTATGTTTTTTTCTTACTCGTTTCTCACCTCTGCTACGTCTTCAAATGAGCAAAATGCTCAGCATTTTCAGAGGCTATTTTGCCTCTTCAGCTGCTCCAAAGGAACAGATACAAACTAATAGTGCACAGTAGGAAAGTAATATAAAAAAATTAATGGAACTTAAAGGAGTAGCAGATCGAGAAAACAATTATAAAGAAAACTTAATGGATATATATATATATATATATATATATATACACAAAGAGAGAGAGAGAGAGAGAGAGAGAGAGAGAGAGAGAGAGAGAGACTAGATGGGGGCTGCCCGTGCAAGCATAAGCATAACATTGAGATAGAGTTATAAGTTACATGTTTAATTTGCTTGTCAACATTTTTTAAGAGTCCGAGAAATAAAGGTTTCAAGGCTCATAAAACATTTTCTTAATCAGGAAAATTTAACTAAAAGCTGCTTGAAAGCATGTATTATAATCCACATTTGCCTAAAAATTTCCTTCTTTCCAACTTTTTACACAATCAATCATATCTAGCATACAATTATCATGAAAAGGATATTCACAGCTTTTCGCTTAATTTCCATGTTAACTTCACTATTGATTCTTTCCATTTTCATTACTTCTTTGTAAAGACTAAATCACTTTAGCTAACATTTTTTTAACAAACCAGTTAAAAGCAAAGACCCTTCAATTCCACTAATTCTTTTTTGGGTCTTTCAAGTTTCAATCCCTCTAAAAAATGTAATTTTTACCTATTAATTGTACTTGTTCAAATAAGAAGCATGAACAGTGAACAAAGCTCAATCAACTTTAACATTTGCTCAAAAGTTAACAGAAAACCATAACAAAACATGAAATTAAAGATATATGACACTGTAACAAGAGAAGATTTGATTCTGCAATATTTTCTTTATTAATCACTCCAGATTCTTTCATTTCTATGTAAAGATCATTTTCTTTCCGAGTACAATCACCCACTCCGCTGCTGAAGGTCAATTGCAACAACAAGGGAAGGCGTGGAAGCTCTTACTTCAGAAAATATAGTAAAGCAACAGAAAGGGGCCAAAAAATGATAATAGTCGAGATAATTTTTTTAAAATAAGATCTCTCCACATTGACTAAGCTTTTTCATCCTCAATTAATATTTGTATTGATTCATATTTATGTAGTTTAAACAAAGAAAGGATAAAAAAAGTAATGTAATGAAATTTTTATCATATCAATTAAGGCACAACATCCAAATCCAGCTCCAATCAATTAAAGCCACAGAAAATCAAGAAACCTATTTAAAAACCTCTTTTCCCAATTGAGCTAAACACTCAATTCTCCTTCTTTCCATGAAATAACTAAAGATTCAATTTTGAACCCAAATAATTTCAATTTTGAGTAAATGAGAAAATCCCAACTCTTGAACCGACAGGAAAAGATGAATTTATGTCTGTCACAAAGAAAATTTTTCAGATTTTTTGGGGGTCTCTTTTTTTCTCTTTGTTTTTTTTGTTTCCTATGCAGTCTGCAGCTTCAGCAAGAACTCATGTCCTCATTTTTCTCCTAACTATGTTATGTTCTTCCACTGAGGAAGAAGAACTTACGAAACAAAACAGAAAATTCCACCATTTTCATATGTTTTTCTCTGTGGAAAATGTTAATGGAAACTGTATTTAGCGTTAAAGGAAAAGAAAGATGAAATCATAAACACATGCGTACAGGTTATTTCTATGAGAAATTAACCTAAATTCAAGCAGCCGGCAGATTGAGGTGAGGTGAACTTACGGAAGGGGATACTTATTCTTAATTGTCACCTTATTCAACTGACAATGGTCAATACACATTCTTAAAGAACCATCCTTCTTTCGTACAAACAATACTGGAGCACCCCATGGAGAGACGCTCAGCCTTATGAATCCTTTTTCTAACAAGTCCCGTAGTTATTCCTTCAACTCTTTCAACTCTGCAAGGGCCATCTTATGTGGCAGAATGGAAATCGGCTTGGTGTCAGGAAGAACATCAATTCCACAGTCGATTTCTCTATCAGGAGGTATTCTAGGTAGATCCTCCAGAAACATATCAAGAAACTCACTCACAATCAGGACAGACTCAAGAGAAGGGGGCTCAATATCATCATATTTGACTCACACAAGGTGGTAGATACATCCCTTAGAGATCAGTCTTCGGGCCTTGGGGGAAGAAATAAATTTACCCTTTGGTGTAACCAAATCTCCCTTCCACTTGATAACAGACTCATTTAGAAATTAGAATTTAGCAGTCCTAGTTCTATAATCTATAGAGGCATACTAGGCGTGAAGCCAATCCATACTAAGGATTACATCGAAATCGACCATATCTAGCTCAACCAAATCAACAAGAGTATCCTTATTATAGATGGACACTAGACAATCTCTATAAATTCTCTCGGCTCAAATAGACTCACTAATGGGAGTAGAAACACAAAAAGGTTCAAGCAAGCACTTAGGGAGAATCTCAAATCTACTCGCCACATAAGGAGATACAAATGACAATATGGCACCAGGATCCATCAAAACACAGCAATCAAAAGTAAAGACTTGAATCATACCCATCACAACATCTAGTGCAGCCTCTTGGTCCTGTCGATTCCCCATTGCGTACAGATGGTTTGTCCCTCTGCCTGGTCCTGGTGCAACACTTCTTTGGTTCTCTCTCATCGATGGTGCTGCGGTAGAGGATTGGTCCTTATTTCCCCACGCCGGACCCTCCCTCTAAAAATGACCCAGCTAGCCACACCTATATCAACCATTCCTCTATCTCTACATTCTCTCAAATGTATCTTGCCACATTTCCCGCAAAGTGGCTTCCCTTTAGAGCCAAGAGCCACGCTGGTTCACGAACCTTACCAGTGGCTCAGAGTTAGTGTACTGGCTGAAGATGGTACATATCTTGAGATCCTCATTTGGAAGTAGGATTTATCCCCTTTGCCTTGTTTGTTCAGGCTGCGCTCAGGCCCTGTTGACCTAGCCTTCTTACTAAGATGCTCCTCTCTGTCCTTCTTCTTATTCTCCTCAGTTTGTTGTGCATAAACCATCATCCTAGAGATATCCATATCTGGGATTAGTAATGCTGCCTCAACTCCCTTTTCACCTGTCTACCCAATCTGAATACAGATTTCCTCATCTTAACCCTCATATTAGGAACCACCTCCGGTGCATATCTGGATAATTGGATGAATTTTAGGCTATACTCTTGGACCGTCATCCCCTCTTATTTCAGATTAACAAAATCCTCAACCTTCGCCACTCTTAACTATTGAGGGAAGATATGATCGAGAAAGGCACTCTCTAATTCATCCCAAATGACAGGCTCAGCATCATCACCTCAACTGTCTTCCCACTGGTTATGCTAAACATTGGTCACATCCTTGAGTTGGTAAGCAGCCAGCTCAACTCCCTCAGTCTCTATTGCATGCATGGTTTTCAACACTTTCCACATCTTATCAATGAAGTTCTGAGGGTCCTCTTCAACCTCTGACCTAGTGTATATGATGTTCTATGAAAATACAATACATTTGATGCCTAAGAAAAGGGATTTTGTGAGTTCTTAATGTGACTTTTATGGTTTTTATGTGTTTTTGTGTTGTTCTTGCAGAAAAGTTAAGTTGGCATGATTTTGAAGGAAAGTTGCAGATTTGTTGAATCATAGGACACACGAGCTCACCTACAAGTCGTAGCCCAAGCTACAAGCGTAGGATACATCATAGAAAGAATCAAAGACCAAAAATTAGAAATTTTCTAAGTGGAGGTCACCCCTATGAGGCCATCCTACGAGTCGTAAGTTTCACTACGACTCGTATAGGTGGACTGGTATTAGAAATCCAAAATGTTGGACCAATAACTGAAAGCCTAGACTACAAGAGGAGCATATAAGTTGTAGCCCAAGAAATGACTCATACCTGTGGGTCATACCAGTTGAATCCAAGATGCCAAGAACCTAAAATGAGACCCCGATTATGACTCGTAGGCCATCCTACAAGTCATACCTGCGAGGTGTACCAGCTGCCAGCTGTCTTTTCTATGTAAGTTTTAGGGTTATTTTGTAAACACTATATATAGTTTAAGTTAGGGTTTTATTAAAGGAGATTCGAAACAGAGAAGAATTTTTCATCTTTGAATATTCTCTCAAGAAAACTCTTAGGTGTTTAGCTTAGTTTACCTTTTTCTTTTCGAAAACCCAATTTTGGGGATTGTAAACGTTGCTTTATGATTATTATCAATCTATCAAACTTGTGGTTTGCAACTTGTGGTGTCTTCAATCTTCATTTCCTTGGTTAAAATTCTCAGTTGTGTCATTTGTTTGCATTTTTACTTCTTTTGCCTAAGTCATGAGTAGCTAAGCACCTACAACTTGGGGTTGTGGGAACCATAGGTATTGGACTTGAGATAACCTAGGTTTATTGCATTTTTATGATTGGGATTTTGCATGTATTGTTTATTTCCCTTCATTATGATTGTTGTTTGGTGATGGCCAACACCAAACCCACCTACTGTCATGATCCCGGCCAAGGTGGTAACCAATAGGAAAAGGGAAGTAGATGATAAAATTCAGTTGATATATTCCCATCTAATCAACCAAACCTGATCAACGAGAGGTTGACTGGGACAATAGGTAACAGTTAGTTGGCACGCCATGGTAGCCGATCAAGCACCATGGTGAAATTCGACCTTCACCCTCACAAAAGGACTGTAAGAACCTAAGTTACCATCCTGCATGTGAATCTACAATTGTAGTTATATTACCTAGGATGATCGAGTAAAACAACCATGGGAAACACAATTCCCAAGTTGTCCCTAAAATTGAGTGTTTTTCTACATTTTTGCATACCATTTATTTTATTTTGATTTTGAATCACAACCCCCCCCCCACACACACACATCATTTGGAGATTTTAGTTATCAATACTCGAAATGATTGATAGTGAATTCCTGTGGTCAAACCCTGTATTGAAGGATATTTAACGCTAACCTTCGGTTAGGTTGATTGCTAACAATAAATGCTTTCTTATTGGAGATGAACATCATCAGAAATTATGGCACCGTTGCTAGGGAATACGGCTAGGTTTTGACTTGATTTCACTATTAGTTAGTTCAACTATTAATTTCTACATTCTCTTGTATTTTACTTATATGTTTTTTGTTTTTGTTGTTTGATTTTAATTGCAAGGTGTACTAGGTTGTGTGCCTAACACAAAGAGCCAAGACAATCCCTTAGCTCCGATCAATTTGAAGATCCACCGAATCATTAGAAGAATGGCTCAAGTGAATGAGGATATCAAGGATTAGGAGGATATGAATATGAATAAGGATATAGGAAGAGAGGAGAATCTACCACCGAGGAGTAACAGGCCACATCTTAGGGACTTTAATGAAAATGCTTATGGATGGAATCAGTATCGATTGAACCCTATGGTCATGGACATTAACAGTGCTATAGTACAGCCTCCTTTACCGGCAGATAGTAAGTTTGCGGTATCGAGTGGGTTGCTCCAAATGCTCCAAAAATGTAGATTATTCACAGGGCTACCTTCAGGTGTTTGTTTGCAAGAGTGTCATGGAGACACAAAATCTTTCTCTTGATGTTGTTGGTTTAAGAGTATTTCCATTGTCATAGACTGGCAATGCAGCTGCATAGTTCCCAGGATCTAAGAGGTTGAAGCTCAAGGACCAGATAAACAACTTTGAGCCATTGTCGGGTGACTCTATTAGCACAAAATGGGAGAGATTTACCAAATGTTTGAGGATGGTCCCTGATCACAAGATCGTTGATGATGCCTTAGTTGAGATTTTCTATCAGGGACTTGATGAGAATAGTCAAGCTTGCTTCAACACAATCATGGGAGGCATGTTCCTTGAACAACCTTTTGCATTGATAGCGGCAAAGATAGAGTAAGTGGTTAAAACTAATAGAGCATGGGGTCAATGAGAGCGAGGTGCAATGAAGACTTCTTGTGTGGTCAACACCAATAATGAGCAAGCAAAGGTAAACGAAGAGATCATGGAGCAACTTGCTCAACTTCGCATAAGTATGGACTTGGTCTTAAAGCAAAACCAAGCAAGTGTCAAAGCAATCACTCACCAACCCCCAAAGAATCCAATTTGCGAAAACCTATTCTTTGATGAGAATGCATGTATTTTAAGAAACCAAGCAGCGGGTTTCCAGAACAACCCTCAAGGGTCCGGGAATCAAGGTCAGAACTTTAATCGTGGTGGGGTATATAGAGACCACCGGGGTGGATACTATGAAAGAAAGAGAGTGCCAAATGACGAATAGGAAAGAAGAGATGTGTACGGGAATGGTTCTTATGTGCCACCTCACAACCTTGATGCCATGCCGAGCACTTCTAGGTTTGATAAGATGTTTGACAAGTTTTTGAAGAGAGGAGATCACCAAGATGAGACCCTTAAGGGTATGAAGATGGATATTTGAAGTATTAATCAAAAAATAGATTCTCACTTCGTGGTGATAAAGTAACTAGAACAATAATTTGGGCAAGTTTCATCACAATTCAACCAATGCCAAAAGGGCACCCTACCAAACAACAAGGTTTAGAATTCTAAAAATGAAGGGCATTGCATGGTAGTGATTACTGGGAGTGGCAAAAGCACTGTTGATCCCCCTATACCAATGGTTGGAGATAGAAGTCGCAAAAAGAGGGTAAACGAAGAGACTGAGATGGCTAGTGCAAATGAGCCATCAAAGAAATATAAAACCTTTCCAAGGCCCCTACCACCATTTCCCCAAAGGCTTGGGAAGAGAAAAGAGAAAGGTAATTTTGAACAGTTCTTAACGATGCTTAAGAAGTTTTAGTAGACTTCCCTTTAGTTGAGGCTCTTGAGAGGATGCCAGCATACGTGAAATGGATGAAGGATCTAGTCATGAAGAAGCACAAAGCTAACCAAGACCTCTCCCAAAATTTTCAACATTGCAGTGCCATCACCACGAAGTCTTTGGTGTAGAAGCGTGAAGATCTGGGTGCATTTACTATACCATGCATAGTTGGGGAACTTGCAGTTGCTAGAGCACTATGTGACTTGGGAGCCAGCATCAATTTGATGTCTCCTGCCATATTCAGAAAGCTTGGTTTGGACAACCTTGTTCCTACAAAGATGCAGTTGTTGATGGCACACAGAACAATCAAGAAGCCTATAGGGATACTTTATGATGTGTTGGTCAAGGTAGAAAAATTTATATTCCCCATAATTTTGTTATACTTGAGTGTGAAGTTGATTTTGCAGTTCCAATCATCTTAGGGAGACCCTTCTTAGCTACAGGAAGAGCATTGGTTGATATGGAAAAGAGTCTGCTTACCTTCCAGTTTGGTGAAGAGGCAGTTGTGCTTCAAGTGGGTCAGCCAGATAGAGAAGTTGTGAGTTCCAGGTTGTATCAATGATCGAACTAAGTAAGGATGATGAAGGGGAGATCTTGGTTGAGTTGAGGCTGGGAGTTGAACCTTTGGCAGTTGTGTTGATGAATTTCAATGATTACAGCATACCTGATTATAAGGAAACAGTGAATGCTCTTGGGTTGTCCTTTGGGCCTAGATGACATGCCACGTTAGAATAAGACTTATGGAACAGGAAAGCTCCACCTACAAAGCCCTTTGTAGAAGTCCCACCAGAGTTCGAGTTAAAGGCACTACCAGCATATCTGAAATACCCATAGTTGGGAGAGAATAGCACTTTGCCTGCCATAATTGCAGCTGACTTGAACGAAACCCAAACAGAGGTCCTCGTCTCCATTCTCATACAATTCAAAAGGACGATTGGGTGGACAATTGCAAACATTATTAGCATACCTCCTGTGATATGCACTTACAAGATTCAACTAGTCAAGGACTATAAACTGAGCATTAAGCATCAAAGACAGTTGAACCCCCTAATGCAAGAAGTTGTGCGGAAAGAAATCATCAAGTGGTTAGACGCAGGAGTTATCTACCCAATTGCCGATAGTGAATGGGTCAGTCCAGTGCAGTGTGTTCCAAAAAGGGGCAGTATCATAGTGGTGCCTAATGCAAAGAATGAGTTGATCCCTATGCGACCGGTCTGCAAGTGGAGAGTGTATATGGATTATAGGAAACTCAATGCTTCAACTGAGAAAGATCATTTCCCTATGCCTTTTATGGATCAAATGCTCGACAGATTGGTAGAGAAGGGTTGGTATTGTTTACTTAATGGATATTCCAGGTACAACCAAATTGTTATTGAGCCTGAGGATCAAGAGAAGACAACTTTTCACATGCCCATATGGTACCTTTGTATTTAAGAGAATGCCTTATTGGACTATGTAATGCTCCAACTACATTTCAAAGATGCATGATGTTTATCTTCTCGGACATGGTTGAAAGCACCATTGAGGTGTTCATGGATGACTTTAGTGTTTTTGGCTAGTCCTTTGAAGAATGTCTGACATATTCGCATAATGTGCTATAGAAGTATGCTGAGATTCACTTGGTGCTAAATTGGGAGAAATGTCATTTTATGGTCAAAGAAGGCATTATACTTGGTCACAAAATTTATGGCAAGGGAATTGAGGTAGATAAAGAAAAAATTGAGGTTATCGAGAAACTGCTACCACCAATTTCCGTGAAAGAGGAGCTTTCTAGGTCATGCAGGATTCTATCGTCGCTTCATAAAGGACTTCTCCTAGATATAACAACCCTTGTGCAAATCGTTGGAGAAAGATTCCAAGTTTGTATTTGATGATGCATGCATGCAAGCCTTTGAAGAATTGAAAAGAAGGTTGACTTCAGCTCCCATTATTGTGGCTCTAGATTGGTCACAACCATTTGAGCTAATGTGTGATGCAAGTGGGGTTGCGCTAGGTGTAGTGTTGGGGTAGCAAAGGGAGAGAATTCTGCATCTGATCTTTTATGCTAGAAAATAACTAAATGTGGCCTAGAAAAATTATACAGTCACCGAACAAGAATTACTTGCCTTAGTCTTTGCCTTTGAAAAATTTCGCTCCTACTTGTTGGGAGCTAAGATTATCGTGCACACAGACCATACAGTGCTTAAATATCTGATGGTTAAAAAGGATGCCAAACTAAGATTGATCAGATGCGTACTCCTTTTGCAAGAATTCAATTTCAATGTTATCAACAAAAAGGGCTCAGAAGATCAGGTAGCCGATCATCTTTCTAGATTGGAAGATGAAGCTATGGTAAAGTTTGATGATGGACTTGACATTAACGACTCATTCCTCGATGAGAGACTTTTGGCGGCATCACAAGACCTTATACCTCGGTTTTCCCACTATGCCAACTATTTGGGGAGTGATATAGTGCCTCCTGATCTGAACACCTATCAGTGTCGCAAGATTAGGCAAGACGTAAAGAAGTTCTTTTTGATAAGCCTTATTTATTTCATAATTATGTGGATGGGATTATCTGCAGATGTGGAAATGATGAGTATTCTTGAAGCATGCCACTCTTCATTAGTGGGTGGTCATCATAGTGGAGCTCAAACTGCTTACAAGGAGTTACAATGTCACTATTATTGGCCATCTATACATTAGGATGCCCATGATTATGTCAAGTTGTGTGATAGATGTCAAAGAGAGGGTGGGGTCTTGTAAAGGCACGAACTTCCTCTAAATCCTATTTTGGTGATAGAACTATTCGATGTTTGGGGCATTGACTTTATGGGACCTTTTATCAGCTCACATGGTAATAAGTACATTCTGGTTGCAGTTGATTATGTCTCTAAATGGGTAGAGGCCGTAGCTTTACCGAACAATGAAGGGTAAGAGTGTTATTGAGTTTCTCCAATGAAACGTTTCTCCATGTTCGGCACACCATGGGCAATTATAAGTTATGAAGGTTCTCATTTTTGCAACAGTCACGCCAAGGGAGCACCACAGTGTTATTTTTTGGGCAGCTTTTCAAGTCTGGTCCAAGGCTATTGAGTTGTCACGCCTAAATCCCGTTAGGGTGGACTGACACCTGTTACCGATGAGGCTCGGGAGAACCAACATGTATCTATGTACTTTCTATACATATTATAAGGGATTCCTACATTTGACATTCCTTTAAGAAAATAAATAGTGATGACAAGACAAAAGCAAGTGCATATGGCTAGGCCATTGGGGCCACGGTATTTAAAGTACGAGACATGAACACATTTTAATTTATATAGTCTATAAAGCCTTTGGATAAGGAAAAGTATCTGATAAGGGACGGGACAGGCCCTGCCTTAACTAACTATACAAAACAAAAATATAAGCTCTAGACACACAAAACTCTGAAGCAACCAGGAGGTTGGTAACAACAGTTGGATATCCTGTACTCCTACTGGGGAGATCTACTAGCACCTGTACCTGCAGCATGAAATACAGGTCCCCCATAAGGGACATCAGTACGAGATAATGTACTAAATATGTATGGCAAGAAATACTGTATATAAAGTAACAACTCAAATGAAACTATGCACTAGTGTAGGATAAGAGACCACCCCTTAGTTATGCTGTGGGATCATATACTTTATATTCTTTTTATTACTTTACCTTTACTGTATAATCTGTGAACAGCAAGTAATACAAATGACCAGCTAATCAGTAGTAAATCTATATCGGGATCAGCCCTGGCTAGGCTTTTCCTTTAATCCCTTGGGCTACCCCCATGATAGGATCGACCCTAGCTAGGTGATTCTTCCACCCCTCGGGTTACCACCCATTAATTAGCAATATACTTTACTCTATCTTTTAATAACCTTTGAGATAATTCTTTTGGTGGTCGTAATATTGGAGTTGTAGGACTGTAGATACAACATACGGCATGTAAATAATCACAAAAGACAACACCACAATGAAAGGAGTAAGTTACACAATAATGAAATGTATAGGAGGTAGAAAAGCACATGAACTTTATTTAGTAGAACGAATTCGTGTATCTTGGTATCCAGGTATGTATACAGATTCAAAGGTGACTATTTGTGGGAGAATATGAACATGGGAAAGAGTTGAGACATGGTTAATAGTTGTGTCGGAGTTGGTAAGTGCCTTTATATGCCAAGGGGATCTATGTTTCATGCCAAATAATACGAAATCAAGTAGCCTTACATACCTCGCTGTATGACCTTGTTATTACCTCGAGATAGCCTTATCTTCCTCCAAATATTTATATATAACATGGTAGGTGATAAAACTAGCATTAGCAGCCAATATATACATATTGGCAGACCAATCTCATAAAAAGACAATATACGGGCAGCAAGCGAGTATTTATAAACCCGAGCGTATCCTTTCAATCTTTCCGTCCCTAATCATATTTTCTAATACACATTCTCATATAAATATCATGTGCAGCCTGTTCTAGTGCCATAACAGTCTCACAACATCCCACGAAGTACAATACATAACAATTCTACACAACATATAAATAGGCAACATAATGTTACGTCCCTTTGCCCCTTTTTGACGTCGACAATCCCCAACCTGTTTCAACTTTAACCAAATTGTTCTCAACACACCTATACATAAAAATAGCCTTAAAATATTCTTATAACAGTACCAAAGCAGTCATGAAGGATGTGAGGCAATGGCCTTCCATCCATCAGCCCATAAGTTCTTACTAAGAACACAATTGCGATATCCTATAAGGACTCATTTTTGTGGACTGTAAAAGTGGTGCAGCAGCTAAGTTACATCACTAACAAACTAAAACTTATTAAAAACATTAGTATTACTTCATAATTCAGCCAACCAAGAAGAGAAAATCCTCTTCAACAACAAGAAAAGTTCACAACAATCCTTAGGACACATGTTGTCCAAAATTTCAGCACAAACATAACTAGCATATACTTCTTGTTTGTCATGGGAAAAGTATAAAAAATACATGGATATTTCCACTTAACTTAGCCTTCAAGGTTCAAGTTTCCTTCAAGAAGCCTATAGGTTTCTGTAGGCTGCCTTGTGAAGCGAAATAAAGAGAGAAAACGGGTCTTTAGAAAAGCTGAAAATTTGTTCCAAAGTAAAATGAATTAAGGAGTTGTTTTGAGTCCTTTTTAAAGAGACTCTTGGCCAAATTTATTTTGAACTTTTACCATATAATACCCTATATTAATAAGCTAGTGAGACAATAGCTTGGCCCTCACACTTGGACCTAAATAGGTGTCAAAGTTGATGGGCCTTGGCTGCCTATTTTCCAAATTCTTCTTCACTTAGTTTGGGCCCAATTAGCCAAGTGTATTGTAGTGTACTTGGGCCTTTTTATTATTCATCTTGGGCTGAAAATAAAGTCCTTTATGATGCTAAAACACGGGCTAAAGTTACATCCTTAATATGGACTTTATTGATAATCGGACTTGGACAAATTCAACGTCGGGCCTCGTCTCCGTTTAGCTAGCAAATTTAAGCTAAGCAAGTAGGTGACTTACCTGCTAGATTCTGAAGTCATACAAGCATCTCAATTATCTCACTTTGTTTAGGGCCATGATCTCCTCAATTTGACATGAAACCTGTATACTCTCAACCCTCTTCAGCGTTAGACGCACATATCGCCCTATAATATGAGATTCAAGCACTTTTAAAAATGGGCGCTAATTTGACCAACCCATATCATGTTTCATTTCCATAGTACTAGTATTGTAACATGTGGGGTGTTACATTCTCCCCCCTTAGGAACATTCATCCTCGAATGTTAGCATAATTGGAAAGCTTAACCAAGTTTAAACCTTTACTTACACAAACTTTTGACAACACACTAAGTATATACAAACGTTTGACAACACACTAAGTATTCAATGACACGTACCTATTAGTGTTCCAATTCTGCATGTTGGACTTCCTCTTTCGCTTCAAATAAGTAAGGATATTTTGATTTCATTACGCCCTCGACCTCCCATGTTATTTCTTCTGCTTGCTGATTTCTCCAAAGTACTTTTACTGAAGTTATTTCTTTATTCCTTATCTTCTTAATTTGACGATCTAGAATAACAATAATTACCTCTTCATAGGTGAGATCTTCTGTAACCTGCACATCCTCAATAGGATTGATACAGGATGGGTCACCTATATATTTTCGAAGCATTGAGACATGAAAAACTGGATGAATCATTGAAAGCTCTTGGGGTAGCTTTCATATTCAACCTGCCAGAACCTCTTAATAATCTGATATGGCCCTATGTAACATGCGCTCAGTTTTCCTTTCTTACCAAACCTCATGACCCCTTTCATTAGAGACACCTTTAGAAATACCGAATCCCCTATTGAGAATTCCAGCCCTCTCCTCCTAGCATCCACATATGATTTGTGATGACTTTAGGCTATTTCTAGCCACTGCTGTATTACCTTAACTTTTTCCATGGCTTGTTGTACTAGATCTGACGCAAGAAAGGTGCTCACCCACTTCAAACCATCCAATTGGCGATCTATATTTCCTCCCATACAAAGCTTCATATGGTGTCATCTTGATACTCGCGTGGTAGCTATTATTATAGGCAAATTCAATAAGTGGCAAATGGTCCATCCAACTACCTTTAAATTCTAATGCACAAACTCACAACATATCTTCAAGTGTCATTATGGTGCGTTCTTCTTGACCGTCTGTTTGAGGGTGTAATGTTGTACTCAAATTTACTTGTGTCCCTAAACTCCTTTGGAAGGACTTCCAAAATTTTGCAGTGAATTGAGCCCCTTGGTCAGATATAATGGAGATTGGGACCCTATGTAGCCTGACTATCTCTTTGAGGTATAGCTAGGCATACTCTTCAGCTGTATAATTACTCCTAACTGGTAGGAAGTGTGCTGACTTTGTGAGTCTTTCAACTATTACCCATATAGAGTCAAACATCTGAAATGAGTGAGGAAACCCGGTAACAAAATCCACGTTGATCATATCCCACTTCCATGTTAGAAGCTCTATACATTACATATAACCTCCTGTCTTTTGATGTTCTACTTTCACTTGTTGGCAATTTGGACATTGAGCTACAAATTCTGCAAGGTCCTTTTTGATGCCTCCCCACCAAAACATTCCCCTCAGATCATGGTACATCTTAGTTGATCCTGGATGGATGGAATATCGGGAGTGATGGGCTTCTTCCATTATCCTCCTTCTTAATCCATTAATATCAGGCGCACATAATCTATTTTGGCAGTAAAGAACTCCATTTTGTGTAAGGTCAAAGCCCTTTATCGTATCCTGACTCATCTTTTCCTTAAGTTGTCATAGAACAGGATCCTCGAATTGTTTTTCTTTCACCTTTATTACCAATGAAAACTCCACAGCATTATGCACAATAACCCCTTCCTTTGAAGTTTCAAGAAGGCGAACTCCAAAACTGGCTAGTTGACGTAGATCCTTAGCCATTCCTTGACTTACCATGGGTTGATCACCAGTATTCATGATTGCCTTATGGCTTAGAGAATCAACTACCATATTTGCCTTCCCCGGGTGGTAAAGTATATCAATGTCATAATCCTTCATTAGCTCTAGCCACCTCCGCTATCTTAAGTTTAGGTCTTTGTGCTTTAAGATGTATTGCAAGCTCTTATGATTAGTATATATGTCAATGTGAACCCCATACAAATAGTGGTGCCATATTTCAGAGCAAACACAACCGCTGCTAGCTCAAGATCATATGTTGGATAGTTTTTCTCATGTGATCGTAGTTGTCTAGATGCATAAGCAATTGCCCTACCATGTTGTGTCAGTACATACCCTAAGCCAACTCTTGAAGCATCGCAATACACTACATACCCCTTGGTGCCTTCTGGAAGTACTAGCACGTGTGCATAAGTTAGCTTATTTTTCAGCTCCTAGAAGCTCCTTTCGCACGTATTATTCCATTGGAACTTGGTTGCCTTATGTGTCAACATTGTTAGAGGTGCAGAAATAGAAGAAAAATTTTCAATAAACCTCCAGTAATAACCTGCCAAACCTAGGAAGCTCCGAACTTCTATGGGTGTTATTGGTCTTGGCTAATCTTTCACAGTCTCTATCATTTGTCAATCAACCTTTATTCCCTCATCGGATACAATATGACCCAAGAATGCCACTGATTTTAGCCAAAATTCACATTTAGAAAATTTAGCATACAACTATCGATCACGAAGAACCTATAGCACCTATCATAAGTGATTTGCGTGATCCTCTTCTGATCTTGAATATACCAAAATGTTATCTATAAATACTATCAAGAACACATCCAAGAATGGCTTAAACACCCTGTTCATCAGATCTATAAAAACTATTGATGCATTCGTTTGCCCAAATGACATAACAAGAAATTCAAAGTGACCATAGCATGTTCTGAAAGCTGTCTTGGATATGTCTTTCTCCTTCACCCTCACTTGGTGATAACCTGATCTCAAATCAATTTTTGAAAAGCATTTGACACCCTGTAACTGATCAAATAAATCGTCAATCCTGGGGAGGGGGTATTTATTCTTAATTGTCACCCTATTCAATTGTCGATAGTCGATACACATTCTCAAGGTGCCATCCTTTTTACGTACAAATAACACTGGTGCACTCCAAGGGGACACACTAGGTCTTATAAAACCCTTCTCCAATAAGTCTTTTAATTGCTCTTTTAATTCACGTAATTCTGCCAGGGCCATCCTATATGGAGGGATAGAAATAGGTTGAGTGCCTGGAAGTAAGTCAATACCAAAATCTACTTCTCCTTCTGGAGGTAAGCCTGGAAGTTCTTCAGGGAACACATCAATGAATTCATTCACTACTGGAACTAATTAAAGAGTTGGTGATTCTTCCTCCATATCCCTCACTCTAAATAAATGACATATATACCCCTTAGATGTCATATTTCTTGCTTTAAAATAAGAGATACACTTCCCCTTCGGTGCCCCAACATTGCCTTCCCATTCACGAGCTGTCTCATTTGGAAAGTGGAAGTACACTCTCTTAGTTCGGCAATCTATGGTGGCATAGCAAGAAGCTAACCAATCCATACCCATTATAACATCAAATTACACCATTTCTAGCTCAATTTGGTCAGCCAATGTGTCACGGTCACAAACAGTTACTACACAGTCATAATGAACCCTTCTAGCCATAATAGATTCACCAGTTAGTATGGATACTTCAAATTGTTTGTTCAATAATTTGGGTGTTCTCTTAAGCTTCCCAGCAATTAGTGGGGTAATGTATGATAGTGTAGACCCAAGGTCAATTAATGCATATATATTATGTGAAAAGATGGACAATGTACCTGTGACTACATCGGGTGAAGCTTCCAAATTTTGCTGACTCCCCAGAGCATAAGTGCGATTCTGGACTCCGCTAGAGCTAGCTGCCCCTCTAACACCTCTACCACGGCCCATAGGTGCTTGTTGACCCTTACCTATTGGATGAACTAATGATGCTGATGCAACAGCTGATCTAGTAGGTTGTAATATATCACCCATACGTCTCCTCGGGCAATCTCTTATCATGTTCCATGGCGCACCACACCAATAACAAGCGTCTGTCCTAACACGACATATACTTGAATGACTTCTTTCACACTATTTACAAGGTTGCGTAGGGGTCATTTGTTGGCTTGCTGAATATCCCGCTGTCCGGGCACCTTGTCCTTCACTTCTTGGACCAAACTGATTTCTCCTAGACCCCTGAAGTTGTGGTGGAGCACTGGCTGCAGAGTAGGAGGA